>JAODAL010009291.1:0-111827 GCA_025379985.1 Phyllomedusa bahiana | reverse complement strand
GGAATCCAGGGGCCTACCAGTGAAATTAAATCCATGGGGCCCACCATGCTCGGGGGCCCATGGGGAAGTTGAATCCTTGGGGTCGACCAGTGAAATTAAATCCATGGGACCCACCAGTGAAATAGATTTTTGGGGCCCACCAGTGAAGTAGATTTTTGGGGCTCACCATTTAAGTAGATTTTTTGGGGGTGCACCTTAAAGCTACTGTATATGACTGTGCATGACTCTTGTTTTCTGTCTCTGGAACTCTGCCTTTCTCACTAAAACACATCCCAAGGCCTGCTATTATCAGTGACCCACCATGCCTAGGGGCCCACCAGAGTTTTCGGTGCTCCCCTGTGGGCCAGTGGTGTTAGGGCTAGGCATTGAGAAAAAATTTGAGTTTGGGATGCCCCAAACCCACACTTTGCCAAAATTTTCATTTTTAAACCAAAACAGGCACAATTCAAGCAACATTACTGCTAACATCTATGTCCAAAGACCCTTTTTTCGCGCTCGCAGGGGGGGTTTCCCTTGTCCGCACGAGTATACACATAAGAACAAAGAAAAATTTCTTCTTATACTTTATGACTTAGCTATGTTTCACAGGCGTAATTCCCGGGCGCTTCAGTATGGCCGGAATTATCCTGTGAACAACCTAATTCCGCCCAGCGGGGGGGGGGGGCGTAGACCGCCAGCCCATTGAAGTTTATTACTCGGGCGTTTTTCACCAAATAATTGGCATTTCACTTATCTCCCCGTGCGTACGTACAATCGTATTGAAAACGGTGGGAAGGGGGGCTAATCCATATTCTCTATAGAACTAGGGATTCCCAATTTTCACCCCCCCCATCTCGCCCGAATTAGACGCAAAACTGGGGCGAATTGGGGCCCCCAAAAATTTTCCCCGTGTGAACATAGCCTAGAGGCCCGGACAATCCCCGAGTGCTCCTATACATCCCAATTAACAATTCAACTTATGTAACTTTTAGCATGAGGACAGGGGCAAAAATCACACTAATGCCGCCTTCTATACTGACAAACAGAACAATGGCATGAGAACTGAAGGGGCCAACAAAGGGCACTGGCCGAGATCTTATCGCTTCTGTAACAAGCTGACACCAGCACCCAGCGGCCGCTCAGGCAGAACCCCCTGCACCTGCTCCGCTCTGGATTTCATAGTAAGCGACAGCTTCTCATTATAAAGTGTAAATTACAGAAATATCCTGCAAAAAACGGGATTTACATATCAATAAAAGCGGAATCAGGCCGAAATGAATGGAGGGAAGAATAGAAACATCATGAAAGAAAGTATATGAATACAACCTTGCCAAACTCTACTTTATACAATGGTTACAATTCCAAAAAAGTGGAAAAACTCCTTAAAGGGGTTGTCTCAGTACAGGGATGGCTGCTTTTTGGTTCTCCTTAAGCCACTTTGTAACCAGTTTGGCAGTAGCTTCGGGTCATTGTCCATTTGGAAGACCCATTTCCACCCAAGCTTTAATGTCCTGGCTGATGTCTTGAGATCTTGCTTCAGTATTGCAACATAATCTTCTTTCCTCATCTATTTTGTGAAGTGCTCCAGTCCCTCCTGCAGCAAAACAACCCCACAACATGATGCTGCCACCTCCCGTGTCTCACAGCTGGGATGGTATTCTTAGGCTTCTCCATTTTTCCTCCAAATGTAATGATGGTCATTATGGAAAATAGATCAATTTTAGTTTTGTCAGACCACAGGACACGTCTCCCAAAATGTAGGTCTTTGTTTCTTTGTGTATTTGCAAACATTCATCTGGCTGTTATATATTTCTTCTGGAGTAATGGCTTCACTGTTATCCCAGTACTTAATGCACCAGGGGTCCTGAAAGAGCCAGGTTACCGTCAGAAGAGGACCCTCTAATGTAAATGGTCCCTTCCTGGGGGGTTTCAGGCTCAGGGCGTAACTACAGGGGGGGGCATGACGTGCAGCTGTCCCGGGGCCCGTGCTCTTAGGGGGCCGTGCCCTGGGGCAGCTACTGAACGTCTGCTCCCCCGGTAGTGAGACTCCTGCACCCGCCGGCAGCGAACATAACAGTTCACTGCCGGCGGATGCGGAGCTGCAGGGCCCGGCGCATACCGCCTCTGAACGTCCGGGCACTGACGTGGGCTGCGCGATGACATCATATCATCGTGCAGCCCGTGCCGAGCACAGACTGCCCGGGAGCGGAGCTGCGAGGGAGCGTGGAGCTGGTGAGTAAGTGCTTTTTCCCTTTTAATTTTTTTTTTTTTTTAATATTAATGAATCCAGTCCTGCCTGCATATAGCCCCTACCTATCTGCCTGCCTGTGTATAGCCCTACCTACCTGCCTGCCTGTATATAGCCCCTACCTACCTGCCTACATATAGCCCCTACCTACCTGCCTGTCTGTATATAGCCCCTACCTACCTGCCTGCCTGTATATAGCCCCTACCTATCTGCCTGCCTGTATATAGCCCCTACCTACCTGCCTGCCTGTAACCCCTACCTGCCTATAACCCCTACCTACCTGCCTGCCTATAACCCCTACCTACCTGCCTGTATATAGCCCTACCTACCTGCCTGTATATAGCCCCTACCTACCTGCCTGTATATAGCCCTACCTACCTGCCTGCCTGTATATAGCCCCTACCTGCCTGCCTGTATATAGCCCTGCCTGCCTGTATATAGACCCCCCCAAGCCCTGCCTGCCTATATGTATCACCTATAGCCTCCCCAAAGCCCTGCCTGCCTATATATAGTCCCTATAGCTTGCTCTATGCCCTGCCTGCCTGTATGGGCCCTCTATAGCCTACCCTAAGGCTTTGCCTGCCTACATATAGGGGCCCTATAGCTACCTTAAAAAAACCCTACCTTCCTACTTTATGGCCCCTATACCCGCCTGCCTGTCTATAGGGGCCTATACCTAAACCCTGCTTGCTGCTATTAGGGGGCCCTGTAGCTTCCAAACCCTGCCTTCCTACCTAAAGGCCCCTATGTCCGCCCTGCCTTCTATATGGGGCCCTATACCAAAAACCCCCGCTTGACGTTTTTGGGGCCCAAGCTTCCTAAAAACCGCCTATGTGGGGGCCCTATTGCCTACCTAAACCCGGCCTATCTGGGCCCCTATAGCCATGTAAACCCTGCCTGCCCAAATGGACTCCATATAGCCTGGGGGGGAGGATCAGGTGGGAAAAAAAGAGGCTTCTAAAAAATATTTGGGTCTTTAAACTCAGGGGGCAAGTGCCGGGAGCAGAAAAAAAGGGGAAAAACAACGGGTTATCAGAAACTCACCTGTGAGTCCAAGTCGTAACTACACTGTAATCACTTCATGTTTCAGGCCTTGGACACTGGGGTCTACCACATTGGTCACTATAGGGGGTACATTGTCTTTGTTACTGAAACGTAAAAGGTAGGGGTTATTATTTTAGTCACAGTGAGGTTTAAATTTGTGGGCTTGTTTTCAGATAATCAGGTCCATATTAGCAGTGTTATTGGAAAGTGGTTTGGTATGTTTGGTACGTATGATGTGAGAAGTAAGGGGGGGTTATTTGCCCTTGTATTTCTACTTATTGAAAAGCATGTTTTTTGGGAATGTTCATGGCAGGGAGGCGGCGAGGGGGCGGGGGCAGGGGGGCCCCCTCCAAAAGTTCCTAAGGGGCCCCCTTTTCAGTTACGCCTCTTTCAGGCGGTATATTTTTAGTGAGAAAAGACCGTGTTAATGGACCCCCATTTGATAGTAAAGGCTGCAGTTGTCAGTTTTACCTTTGCTGGGTTTTGGGAAAATGGGAGGGACCCCCTTTATTTATTTTTTCCAAAATCTTTATTTATTTAGAAACCTAAAGTGGGCACCCCCCGTAATATTACAGTGGGTGCCAGTACGATTCCATTAAATAAATAATTTTTCCTAACCACCGAGGGAAAACTGACTTCGCATCTGATACTATCAGAATGGGGGGAAAAACCTTTATAGGGCCCCCCCCATTCTAAAAATACCAGCCTGCAGAGCCCCCAAAGAGGATCCTTACATTAGGGGTCCCCTTCTATGGGTTTCCAGCTCTTTCCCCGTACCCCCGGTGCATTGGGTGCTGGGGTAAGTGGGGAAGGGGGTTTGTGTCAGCCTGGGCAACAAAAACCCACTGGCTACACCAAGCCCGACGAAAATAATGAAGAGGTTCTTCCAGATACTGTCTTACTACACTGGAATAAAAATGAAAAAAAAAAAAAAGAAAAAAACACTTTATTTAAATAAACATCCCCGACCCCCGACCTCCTTAACCATTTTACAAAAGAAATAATGCAAACGTTCTAAAACGTAGCCACCAAAATTGTTGTGTCCAAAAGGGAAACCTGCCGCTTTGATGTTCCCCGATTTTCCCAGCCCCAACATGGAACGGGGAGATGTTTTATCTAAAGCCCAGACAGAAAAGTAATTAGTTCTTTTTTTTGTTAGATAGATAACACTCAAGTTTCAACTGCCAGTAGTTCTGTTGCAGACCTTGGATGTTCATCCCTCCTATTCGTAAGAAAAAACACGGGGGGAGACAGGGCAGACGGGGTTGGAAACCTAAGAACCTGAGTGCAATTAAGGTGGAAAATTTGGGGGTATGTTCAAAACCCGGCATTTACGGTCTGTTTTTTTGTAGCATAATTGCGCGCAAAAGTAAACCAAGGGAGCCGGCACAGAGCGTTTTAGAAGTACGCATCGCCATATGCCATGTGAGCAGACCTTTACTTTTACCTCTGCAACAAAGAAAAATAAACAAAGCAATCTATTTAAAAACACCATCACACCGTTTCCTACATGTTGAAAGCTAATCTTTGCAGTGAGAACCCCTTTAAGTGGTTAAAACATATTTATACAGGCTGATGCACTCTGCATCGGTGAGAAACAAGCTCGCAACCGCGCAAGGGGGTTTTTTCCTCATGTCTTGCGAGCCCCTACACAAAATTTTACAAAAAAAAAACAAAAATGGGACATTACAAATAAAAAAAACCAAAAATTTGGCCCAAATTCACAGCTAATGGTGGATAGACTGAAACCCAGTAGCATGCAGCTCGGCCCAAAATTTGTACCTGGGAAAAACAACAGGTGCAGAAAAATTGCTGAGCAGCAGCTCACCACCCCACCACTGGGGAACAATTAGATGATAAAAAACCTGTTACCAAGCGAAAAAAAAATAATCAGGGGGAGATTGCACAAACCCAAAAATACCAATAAAACCACTACATGCATGGGGGGTGGTTCGGGAATACAAGTGCATATAAATAAGGCGATCAAAAGGGGTGCCATAAAAAACAGATGTGGTGCACCTGCGTTCAACCTTTTAGTGACCCCAAAACTATTAGATTAGGGGGGCAGCCCAGCACTTTCTGGGTTCCAAACAAAAACAGGCACCCTTCGCTCCCCAGCATGTTGGGAAAATAAAAAAAAGACATTTGGGAAAAATGTTAAATAGAGGTAAATTTGGTACAGGGGCCCCCGTACAAAAGGGCCGAAACCCATGGGTAAACGGCCCCCCATTTTTGCGACCCTACTAACAATTTACAGAAAAATACAAAAAATGGGACTTATTTACTCAAAAAACACTCCAATTTTTGGCCAATTTTCACAGCTCAATGGCTTTACAGACTGAACCCAGTAGCGGGCATCCGGTTTAAAATTGCCCGGGGAAAAAAATTAAACAGGTGCAGCTAATTGCGAAAAAGCATCACACACCCCTCCACTGGGGGAACAAATTTGTTTTTATTTTGGCTGCAATTGGTTTTTGGGATTTGAAAACTCCTTGTAAAGGCGGGAACCTTTTACCTAACATAAATAGAAAATCCGTGCAACAGTCCCCACTGCACGGATTTTGTGCCGGCTGTTTTTTTTTCCACCACCGGCGTGACGAAAAACTTAGATCATGTTCATTCTTCTGCTCGGTTTTCGGACGGAACATGAACGGTTCACTGTGAAGGGGGAAGGCTTGAATCCGCAAACCGAGGACAAAATAAATGACAAAAAAAACGGGCCGTTTAAACCGACTAGTATTTTGTCATTGCCGTGTGACCGCACTCTAAGGAAGCTACCTGTAAGATTATGTACACATGGCGAATTGTGGCACGTACTATGGTCCGCATACCCCGGGTTTTAGAAAATACGTGCAGCCACGCGACTTCCCTTGGGCCAGGAAGGAGCGCCGCTTCACTTTGGTTATCCTTGGTATGGAAAGGTCGGGAAGAGGTGACATGTCCCTTCTTTCACCTGCTCACTTCTTTCTCTCTAAGGACTATGAATTATCGTGATTCGGGGGGCAGCAGGGATGAATGCAATTTCCGCCGAAATACACCCTGCAATTTCATTGTGTGAACATACCCAATAGGATCACCCGAATAGGCTTGCAGTCAATTAATAATGGTTGGGGGAACATGTGGGTGCACCCAATTGTTCCCGCCCCTCGAGGGTTGTTCACACGGGGATTGCGGGCGCTTTCACCGCGTATTGCACTTTACCACGGTGAATGCGCAACGCAAAATTTCGTAAAAACATACTCTCATAGGAAAATGAATTTTGCGTCGCTTTCCCCGGGTACAATGCAACGTAACAGAAAGCCCGGGGGGAGAGGTGACATCAAAGTTTGCAAAAAGTCAAAGGGGCCGGGGCCCCCCGTCTTTGGAAGTACGCCGATCACACATGCTTCCAAAACACCGGCATACCCGGGGAACTACCCCAAGTGTTTTGTGTGGGGCTTAAGGGATTGTAGGGCTTTCAGCCGCAAAATGCTCCACTTATTTTTAATGTTATTTTTTCTTAAAATTAAGTACAATTATTTTCCCTTCCCATATTTTTGTGTTGCTCGTTGTGCATTGGAGCCTGCTGTCAGGGCGGTCCTGGGTCACAAATCGTTCTTTTGTTGTGTTTCGTCCACTTGTATATCTATTTTTTTTGGAAACGCCAAATTAAATTTTTAATGGAAAAATATCAGTTCTTATTGATATGTCCTCAGCTAACCTACTCCTGCATTGATCACAGCCATTATTTACAGAGGATTTCTTACCATGGGCGTAACTATATCCGACGCTGGGGGCCCCCCCCAGGGTTAAAAAAACATGTTTCCATGAAGTATAAGTAACCCCTGTTCCGAACTATATTTAAAGCGGTTGTCTCACACTTGATTATTTACCCCCATCCTGTTTTCTTGGTTTACTTGAATCAGGGGGGTTTTACTGGGGTTCACTAGGTGAGTAGAAGCCAGGTCTGTACTATAGCACCAGTGGGGCAGCCAACAGGGGGGATCAAAAGGTTGTAGCTATAGCAACCATGCTGGCAGCCTATCAGAGAGATAAACAGGTCTGTAGCTATAGCAACCAGTGCTGCCGGCCTATCAGGAGAGATCAAGCAGGTCTGTAGCTATAGCAACCAGTGCTGGCAGCCTATCAGGAGAGATCAAACAGGTCTGTAGCTATAGCAACCAGTGCTGGCAGCCTATCAGGAGAGATCAAGCAGGTCTGTTAGACTATAAGTCAACAACCACGTGCTGGCAGCCTATCAGGAGAGATCAAGCAGGTCTGTAGCTATAGTGATCTGAGGAGCTGATGCAGCCCATACAAGAGGGGACAAATATTGCAAAGTGACTTGTTTTTGCAAGCGATCCTTGTAGTGAGACAACCCCTTTAAGGCATATCCATAGGAATGGTGGGATTCGGATCACTAGCCGGGTCTCCGAGACTGGGGCGTACAAGGACGGCACCAGATATGTACCTTACCAGTGGTGTAACTAGAATTTTTGCCCAATGGGGGTTGTCACTAAGTTTGCTGGCCTTTTTTTACAGACCACTAGCCCCTCCTTACAGTCATCAATCATAATTGCCAATCAAAACTACCAAGTCTTTAAAGGGGTTGTCTCACTACATTGATTCATCTTACCTCAGTCCTGTTTTCTTGGTTTCATTTTGGTTTCATTTTTAATTCAGGGGAGTGTTTACTGGCTTCTACTAGGCTGCAGTAAAAGCCAGGTTTGTATCTATAGCAACCAGTGCTCGCATCCTATCAGGAGAGATCAAACAGGTCTGTAGCTATAGCAACCAGTGCTGGCAGCCTGTCAGGAGAGATCAAACAGGTCTGTAGCTATAGCGACCTGAGGAGCTGATGCAGCCCATACAAGAGGGGATATCTAGGAATAGGTAGGACACTGTTAATGGACACATATTGCAAAATAACTTGTTTTTGCAAGATCTTTAACATAAAAAGCAATCCTTGTAGTGAGACAACCCCTTTAAGTTACATGACTCTAGGAATTATGTTTTTACATTTCCTGCTGCTGGAGCTGTGTGAGCTTTTTATTTGCAGGATAAGTTTACATTTTCATTGGGGTCACTGTTGCAGTATAAAATATTTTTTTTCCATCCTTTTGTATCTGCCAGATAAAACATGTGCATGAAATAGAGCAACATAGTCCAAAAGGAACTACGTTCTCTCCATAGCTGTCTATGGCTTTGTTGGGTTAAAGGCAGAGGTGTAACTTGAAGCTCCTGGGCACTAGTGCAAAGAATGAAATGGGGCCCCCCAGTTACCATGCACCATTTACAATGCTGGTGTCTCCTTATGTGGCAGGAAGGCTTTTGGGGCCCCCTCAGGCTGCAGGGCCCGGTAACGACTGCTACCTCTGCACCCCCTGTAGCTATGCCCCAGGGTACAGGTGTAAACAACATATCAGAGGTACCTGTGACCGAGGCCACAAACTGAAGCTGATAGGCAATTCCAAATGAAGGATATTTGGGTCCTATGGTCACTGTTTCCTTCCAATGCTGGAGTGCTGGGTTTTAATTCCACCAAGGAAAACATCTGCAAAGCGTTTGTATGTTCTTCTTATGTTACAGGGGCTTCCTCGGGGTGCTCTGGTTTCCCCAACACTCTGAAAACATACTTAACAGTTACTAGAAGTATGTGTGCCCCAAAACTTAGGCCTGTCCCTTTAAAAGAGGGACACTTGGGAGACAACGTCATTGTTGCCCTGTAACCCTGGGGTCCTGGGTTCAAATTCCACCAAGGCAAACATCTGCAAGGAGTTTGTATGTTCTTCTTCTGTTCCAGAGTTTTTTTCAGGGTATTCCAGTTTCCCCCATACTCCAAAAACTGGTACCACAAGATTTTGAGTTCTTAAAAAGAGGACTGTCCCTCTAAAAAAAGTAACCATTGGGAAATATGGTCACTGTTGCCTTGTGGAGTTGGGGTTCTGGGCTCATATCCAACCAAGGATAACATCTGCAAGGAGTTTGTATGTTCTACTTGAGTTCTAGAGCTTTTCTCCAGGTTCCTCCACTCTCATAGGTACTGGAAGATTGTGCGCCCTCAAAATTAAAACTGTCCCTTAAAGGGAATGTGTCATCAAAAAATGAGTCATTGTTTAAGTCCAGTTTTTATGTTAAACACATTTTTTAGGATATATATATTTTTTTTTTTACATTTTTCATATCACTTTCAATATTTGTTAATTCTTGAGTCTTGCAGTTTTCACTTTGGCCACTAGGCCTTGTTTGCACTGCTTTAACAGCAGTCACATAGATGCTTCACAGCAGCTTCATGCACATAGGAGCCTTAAGACTGACTCAGTTCCATTCACTTCTATAGGAGAGTTTTCTAGTCATGCTCTGTTACCTGGGTAGAAATCACTGTGCAGGGAGGTGAAAGGGTGAACTGTGACTATCTCCTCTTGTGACTGGTGAATCCTGTGTTATCTATTCACACTGGGGTCTCCTTTCAGTTTGACCCTCTTTGTGCTGATAATGAGCAGACAACTGAGAATCTTTCTCTACAGGAAGTGTCAGGCTATTATTAGGCCTAGTGGCCAAAGTAAAAAATACAGGACTTAAGAATTATTAAAAAATATTTAAAGTGATATGGAAAATTAAAAAAAATATTACCAAAAATTCTTAAAAACTGTGTTTAACCTAAAAACGTGAGTTAAACAATAAGTCATTTTTGATGACACATTCCCTTTAAGAAAGGGACAAATGGGGGATATGGTTACTGGTGGCTTTTGGAGCTGGGGTTGTGAGTTCAGAAGCAGAGTTTGAACCTTCCTTCCTTCAGCTACTCCAGTTTTTCCCAAAAATAAACATGTGGGTGGGTTAATCTAGAAGAATGTGGCCCCAATAGGAATAGGGACCAATGTGAGTAATGACAATCTCTGTGCAGGGCAATGTGAACAAAATAATAAACATAAATAATTATGGTTTATGTCAGGTGCTAGATAAAAAGCTCAAAAGAGGTAATGTTCCTCATTGGGGAGAGACGCCATAAAGGTGTGTGTTGACTTGTACATCAAGGTTGCTCCACTGAAATTTAGAGAGACTCAAATAAGCTAAAGGGAAAAGAGCCAGAACTCATTTTTGATTGAATAAAGTTTATTGACAACCAAATCGTCAATAAGTTTTAGTCACACAATAAAGCATACATACATTCAATTCAATACAATTTTCCTGCCACTAGGGATTTATGTAAATCCCATGCTAATCTATATCAATACCAGCATGCAATAGTACACTATCTTTCTATGAAAAATTTTTTACTGTAAAACTTTTAAAAGTACTAAAACTATCTTTAGACCTGTGTGGGAAAAGGTGAGTGGGGAAATGAGAGGCGGATATGCGGGAGGGAGGATGGGATACACAAAGGCCCAAAGCTTTATTAAAATGATATGCACAGTAGACACGAGAGGGAAGAGGGTTATGGGAAAGGACAATTATTAAGCAAATAAGCAATACAGCAAATAAGCCTTAAAGATCGTCGTCTCCCTCCAGATTATCCAGGCTGTAATAGTCTCAGAGCTGGCTGTGAACCAGCCGCCGACAATCTTGCACTGACATCTTCTCTCTGTGTAAAGTTAGGCGGTTCCTGGAGATCCATAGAGCGTCCTTAAAACAGTTCGTAAGGCGCCAGGCCTCCTGGATGGCCGCAACTGTGTGTACCCCAGGAAAGAGGCCATAAAGCACGGAAGTGTGCTTCGAGGCACAACATCATTTGGACATAATGTTTTTGAACATGTATAAAAAACTGTGCATTGTTCCCAAGGGCTTACAGATTGACCTTCCTTCTACCTTCCACACTGATACACAATTTACCCAAGAATGGGAACTTACACTCCAAACTTGTTCATTCAGTTTAATAGAACTTCTGATCCAAAAAAGATCAAAATTAATAGAATATGCACTTTTAGATATAGAGAATATCCTAGAAAATCTAAAGAAATTTGAAACACATAGAGATTTTTTAAAAGTCAATAACAGAGTCACATCTGAAGTAAAAAAAAACCCGGGGAAAAACAATTTTTTTTTTTTAAGGAAAAAGGGAAAAAAAAAAAATCGTAAACAAAGAAAAAGAAAAAAATTTAATGAAAAAAATGTAGCTAATCAGATAAAAACAACATATATTAACAATATAGTCCTTGATAAAGTGAAAAAAACCGACCAAATTACCAAATTTTGAGACAAACCTCAAATTACTAATACGGGTATGGATAACAGATCTGACCAAACAAAATCCACAGCTGTCTATAATTCTAGATTCCGAACGGGAAAGAGAAAAAATAGCTCATCAGCCCCTAATAATGAACGTATAAGATCGATATTTCAGAAATGGGACCCAGAAAAACATCAATCCAAAATACAAAGGTAATTCTAAAAACGCCCCTTAAAGACACTAGCTCCCTTCACTCTTTTAAAACAAAATCTTTAGGTTCTGAGATCCATTCAAAAGAGGGCAATTCACCCTTTCCAATTATAAAAAAACAACGGAGTACATTAATTTAAACAATCTCCAAAGTAATAAGCATGAGAAGGATGTGTAATTACATTTATTGTCAAAAACACAAAATCCCCCCAGTATACCTATTTCTTGACATTAACCTTTACCCAAAAAAGTCTATGTTTTTTTTGAAAAAATTTTACGAAGTTCATTACCAATGAGTCTACGATTGTCCCAAAAAGGGAAATTACAATAGAGAGTCCCTCAAATATTCCCAAAACTCTCTCCCCCCACAAAAATTAAAAAAGTCAGACCATCGTGAAAGGGTTTGAGAAATTAAAAAAAAGGAACATGAAATACAAATGGCAATTCCCCAATCCTTCCCTGCTGCTCTTCTTTGTCAAAATTCTCTATTCATGAGACATTTACTGATAAAATATTTTTGGACTCCATACAGGATATATTTTGGGAAGGTCACATCCAACCCTTTTTTTAGGGAAACCCAGTTCACATCAACCATCGCGAGCTCCAAAAAATGTCAAAACCCGTTGGGCAAAAAGATAAAAACACTTCAGGGGATGTCGAGCTGGAGCCCAACTCGGGAAAAAAAGAAATGCTCATCCGCCAACTAGATTCACTCATCACAAAAATATAGCCTAGACAAAAATTAGGATAATTTTTTATCTTTCCCAACTTATTCCCATATAAACCATGTAATCCAGGTTACTCTCCAAAGGTTCTACTATTCTGTCCTACGAATATTTAAACTTCAACTCTTTCCACTCTATTTATCGACTTTTCACCACCTAATTCGTGAACTCACCCTCGCACTCAGACATTTTGCCATACACCATACAAGAAAACAATTCTGATAATGCTTTACCCTCTAAAATCCTAACTAAAGGGGAAACAAATCAAAATTCTACCACTGTTCATCTCAAGGTCATTATCTAAAAACGTTTCAGAATATAGTTGTAGATGAGCTACACCAACCAAACAATCTTCTAACCTAAGCCGTGATGAATTAACAAGCCATTAGAGAGCACTTTAGAAAAAACAATGACTTCGGTATAAGTCCAGCAGACAAAGGCCGCGGGCGGTTACCTGTTATACTAGTTTATGCAGGCTTACCAATTGGAGGCTCAGCAACTATATTATATTTATATTTCCTACTACGTGATCTGTCCAACAGATCCTTTCCCAGAACTACAACAGAAACTTCAAATATTTTTAAACGATGCCCTCACATCAAACATCATAGATAAAAATGAGAAAAGTTTTTATCCATATTGCCGAACCAAGCCATCCGTTCTTTTATTACCTCCCAAAAATTCACAAAAAACCTCACCACACCTCAAGGCCGACCATCATCTCTGGGATAAACTCAATCACTAGTCAGTTATCCCATTACCTCGAATTTCACACCTACACCTTTAGTCACTTGTTAATCTACTGAGCTACTTAGAGGGACTCCGGCATACTTTATCAATTTTCTTATCAGATCTGCCTCACCCAACAGGGATTACATTTTGATTACAGCATATGTCTCCGCACTTTATTCAAACATCCAACATCACATTGGCATTCAGTGTGTTAGTGAGATTTTGGTTCCCCAATCCTTCATAACTCCACAAAACAAAGCTTCAAATAAAAGGGTTGAAAAAAATTTAAAATAACTTTTTCCCCAAAATAACGCCACCTCAGGCGATAGGGGGAACGGCAGGGGTACGAGGGGTGCCCCCTCGTATGCAATTTTTTTTAGGGGGCCGGGGAAGAATAAATCTATCCCAAACCCCACCTTTTCCAACACATACCCTTTACAAAAAATTCATTGATTTTTTTTTTCTTCGTTTGGTCGGGGCCTCCTGAAGACCCCCATTTCAAATATTTAAACCACAATAAAAAAAGGAACCGTTGTTCCCAAAAACAAGTACAGAGAATATAGAGTTCCTCGATCTAAATTTTCAAACAAGGGAAACTTTTTATCACCACCACTTTTTAAAACTTTTATAGAAATACCACTAAATTTTTCAAGATGCACTTAAAACCCCTGGCTATGTAACATTCCCAAGGACATACAAAAATAAGGAAACATTGCACCAATTAAAAGATTGTCCCCCGCCAAATTAACATTTTGGAAAAACGATTTAGAAAAAAAGAAATACCCTGAACACATACAGAATCAAAAGAAAGGCCCAAAAAAATTACCCAAAAAGAATCCCTTTGGAAAAAAAAAACCAAAAACGAGAAAGAAACACTTCTAAGATTACATTTTCATTAACACACAATTAACACCTCAAGGCCAAAGATCAGGAAACCTTAGATCAATACGGGTAATTTTGAAAAAAATCCTTTTTTGGGACCTCCCTACCAGAAAAGCCGGGGGCTATTTTATGGGAAGCCCCAAATAGAAAAACGGGGACTCCTTCTATTAAGCCCCCCTTCAGGGTTTTCGAAACCATTCATCCCACGGGGCATTTCCCCGGGGCTCACCCCCATGCCTATACTGTTTAAGGGGCCCTCCCCTAGCACCGATCCTTTCCATACCCCCAAAATATCATACCCATTAAATATGAACTGATTGCAAAAGCTCTCATTCATCTTTTCATCGAATGTTTGCAATGCCAATACGTGGGTAAACCTCTCCCCTTTACATCCCCCCCTTAATGGAAATCAAAGACCAAGCGGGGGGGAAATGTTTCGAGTGTCTCCCGTCTTGTAACGATTCCCACCAAGGGATTTAAAAAGTTTAAAAATCCCCACCCCCTCCGAAAAACCAAATTTTTAAAGCCTCCAAAAGAGGGAAATGTTTGGGGTTATGTTACAAGCTTTGTCCCTGAACGACGCCCCAGAACTATTTAAGGAAAGAAAATAATATGAAATAAAAATCACGCCCCAGGGGTTTTTAAAGTATATTATATCTCTTTAATCAATACAAATACTAAATCTACAATAAAATTGTAGCTGCTGGCGATCCAATGATTAACATGGTTCCGTTTTTCAATGGGGCCGCTTGGGCCCCCGCAGCCACATTTTTGACCATAGCATTTAAATATCCTTTGCCGAAAAGGGGTTCATTTTGATATATAGTGCAATAATTATCATTTATGTAAAAACACACTGTTCCACAAGTGGTTTTTTTTTTTTTTTTTTTGCTTTCGACCCTTTTTATTTATTATTTGGATTTGGGGTTTTTATACTTTTTTTAATATTATTTTTTCTATTTTCCCCTCTAACTGAGACTGGGAGTTTTATTCCTAAATATTGAGCTATTTTACCTTACCGTTGTAACTCAGGATTATGTATATGTTTATTCAGGAACAATTTTTTACCTTTTCCATCTAACTGAGACGGGAGTTCTATTACAATTTTTTTATTGTATTTTGTTATAGAGAAATAGCTTCTGTTGTGATTAGTCTATTCATAATTTCCGCGGCTTACATCACCTATCACAGCATTCCATGTATTTTCAGCCGTCATAGAGTTATATGTATGCAAAGACACACATTTTATTGAGGGGAGTTCTTATTAGAGCTATTCTTTTAAGTGTTTATCTAAAAGGACTATATATTTGTACCAGTCTAATTTATCCTGTGAGTTCTACCTCTTAGTTACAAGCGGGCGATTCTTTACATGCATTTCTCCATAGAGAAGTAGCTCCTCCTGTGATTGGTTCACTTATACCTCCCGCAATTTAAACTACCAATCACAGCATTCTCTACAGTCAGATTTTTTACATGCATTTTTCCATAGAGAAGTAACTCCTCTTGTGATTGGTCCATTTATATCTCCCGCGATTTGCATCACCAATCACAGTATTCTTTACAGGCATATACTTTTACATGCATTTCTCCATAGAGAAGTAACTCCTCTTGTGATTGGTCTGCTTATATCTCCCGCGATCTGTATCACCAATCACAACTCTCCCTATTCTTCTAGCCCTCATTGGCGGTTTCAAAACCACCGCCTCTGAATTTCTCACTGTTCATTGGTTTATTCTTCCTACTACACTATAGTTCAACCAATCATGTTTTTTATTAGAAATATGAAATTTTCTTGGCGCTCCTCAACCTGGAGATTTGAGCGCCGCATATTTTCAAACTCTAGAAGCCTCACCATTGGTGCGTTTGTATTACCCGCCCCTTTCCCTATTGGTCGCCACCTTCCCATTCACGTATATGGGGTTTTCAGGGATTTATCTACATCCACTGATATTTACACATTCCGCCGTGATTTATCTACATCACGGGCTCATATATTATAGGTTCACAGCCTATTTAGTCTTCTAACACTGCATATTTATAAGCACATTTTCTTCTCTTCCACGGCAATTTTACAACGGTCTGTCATCTCTTCCCTTTTTGTTTTCTTTTTTCTCTCTCGACTGACAGCACTTCCTCCTATCCGGAGGACTCTTCTTTCCGTGTCTTTCAATCTCTTTGATTGACACCTCCTCTTCCAATGCTCTTTGATCTTCCCAGTAACATCACTGATCACCCGTATCTTGACGTCATCCACCTAACACACCTTTGAACTAATTACAATCCATGCATTGTTATATATACCTTGTTTTAACTTGATGTGTTGTATACTTCTGATGAAGCGCGGGTGCTCGCGCGAAACGCGTCAAGTCCTACTGTCTTGTTTTTAATCTTGCAAGGGTAACCCGCCTGCATTTTTAAGAATAAAAGCTATTTTATTTAAAAGCCTTTAGCTCGGGCTTTTTTTTACTTTTGCACGTGCGCCGGGTCCATTTTTTCTTTTCCTATAATCATGTTGCAAGACTCAGTGAGTTGGATGTGACTTGAGGAAAACTACATCCAATAAGTAGCGCAGAGTCTCAGCTCTTTCCCCTTAGATTTATTTTAACATATTTAAATTTTTAGTAAAGCCTCTTTCTAATAAGGAACCTTAAACCTATTAGCTATATTTAAAGGGAACCTGTCGCCAGTTTTGTTTTTTTTTTTCTAATTAAAACAAGACACTGAGACTTCTTAGCCATTTTTATTTCCTGATTGTAGATTTCTCTAATCTGTTGTCTGTATAAGATTATGGGGACGGCCATCTTGCCTGAGCTGCTTTTAGCAGCATTTAGAGAAATGCTTTACAGCAGCTTCATGGACATAGGAGCCTGTGAACAGGATCAGACCCATTGACTTCTATAGGAAAGTTTTCTAGGCTCTGCGACCTGGGAAGAAGTCAGTGTGCAAAGAGGGGAGAGGGGGAGCTGTGACATCTACTACTGTGACTGGTGGATCCTGTTTTATCTATACACATTGGTGTCACCTTTCAGATTGACCCTGCTTGTACTGATTATGAGCAAACTACTGAAAATCTTTTCTTACAGAACAGGAATCAGACTAAAAATAAGCCAAGGCCAAAAGAAAACTGCAGGATTTAAGATTTTTTTAAAAAATATTGAAAGTGATATGGAAAATAAAAAAAATAACCAGAAATTCTTAAAATGTGTTTAACATAAAACAAAAGTTATACAATAAGTAATTTTTTCGATGACACATTTCCTTTAAAACCTCTCACCCGGCCAACCAATAAGCTAATCTGCACAGGAGAAGGGCAAACACCATGAAACCACTGTCTGCAGATAAGTATCTGGTTTTCTGCTTTGGCTTTAGTCCCAGTCATATTGCAAGGCTTAGTGAGTCTAGTGTGACTTGAGAAACACTAAATCCAGTCCAGCAGAGAGTCTCAGCTCTTTCCCCTTTATTTTAATATATTTCAATTTTAGTAAAGCCTCTCCCTAATACGGAATGTTACCCCTTTCAGCTACATCTAAAACCTCTCACCCGGCCAACCAATCAGCTAATCTGCACTGGAGAAGGGCAAATACCCTGCAACCGCTGTCTGCAGATGAGTATCGGGTTTTATGCATTGGCTTTAGTCCCAGTCGTATTGCAAGGCTTAGTGAGTCTAATGTGACTTGAGGAACACTACATCCAATTAGTGGCGGAGAGTCTCAGCTCTTTCCCCTTTATTTTAATATATTTCAATTTTAGTAAAGCCTCCCCCTAATACAGAACCTTACCCCTTTTACCTACATCTAAAACCTTTCACCCGGCCAACCAATAAACTAATCTGACCCTGAAACCGTTGTCTGCAGATGAGTATCTGGTTTTATGCTTTGGCTTTAGCTCCAGTCATATTGCAAGGCTTAGTGAGTCTGATGTGACTTGTGGAACACTACATCCAATTAGTAAAGAAAAAGAGGGACCCGGCGCACGTGGAAGTTAAAAAAAAGCCTGAGCTAAAGGCTTATTCAAAAGTGTCACTATATTCTTAAAAGTGCAAAGGGATTACCTAGCGGACTGGTGCAGCTGCAGGTCAACAGCAGGTAACTGGTACTGGTAATGGGTGCAGGTAACTGGTACTGGTAATGGGTGCAGGTAACTGGTACTGGTAATGGGTGCAGGTAACTGGTACTGGTAATGGGTGCAGGTAACTGGTACTGGTAACGCACAGGTAATCAGCAGCAACACAGCAGTTCTATGTAGGACAACAATGGCGTCTACCCACCATCGGATCCCCGAGTGGAGTACCAGTGACCTGCGGCTGCCGTATCGAGGGCTACGGAATACAAATGAGTGTTGTGCCTCTAAACTAAGAGCACAACCTCAAAAGGTGAGAAGAACCTTTTCTTCTCACATATTGTAATACTTCATAGAACTACTACACTATTGTGCACCCCCTCCTTTTTTTCTTTTTTTTCTTTACATCCAATTAGTGGAGGAAAGTTTTAGCTCTTTCCTCTTTATTTATATTTCAATTTTAGTAAACCCTCTCCCTAATAAGGAATGTTACCCCTTTTACCTACATCTAAAACCACTCATCCATCCAACCAATAAGCTAATCTGCACTGCAGAAGGGCAAACACTCTGAAACCTCTGTCTGCAGTTGAGTATCTGGTTTAATGCTTTAGTCCCAGTCGTATTGCAAGGTTTAGTGAGTCTGATGTGACTTGAGGATCACTACATGCAATTAGTGACGGAGAGCCTCCGCTCTTTCCTCTTTATTTGAATATTTTTAAATTTTATTAAAGCCTCCCCCTAATAAGGAACGTTACCCCTTTTACCTACATCTAAAACCTCTCACCCGGCTAACCAATTAACTAATCTAACCCTGAAACAGCTGTCTACAGATGAGTATCTGGTTTTATGCTTTAGTCTAAGTCATATTGCAAGACTTAGTGAGTCTTTTGTGACTTGAGGATTACTACATCCAATTAGAGCTGGGGAGTCTACATCTAAAACCTCTACCGGCCATACCAATAATAATCTACCCTTGAAACTGTCTGAGATGAGATTGTTTTATGCTTTTGCTTAGTCCAGTCATTGCAAGTTAGTGAGTCTAATGTGCTTAAGGATCACACATCCAATAGTGAACGCAAGCTCAGCTCTTTCCCTTTATTTCAACTATTTAAATTGTAACCTCTCCCTAATAAACGTAACGTTAGCCCTTAACCTACATTAAAGCACTCACCCGGCCAACCAATAAGCTAATCTAACCCTGAAACCGCTGTCTGCAGATGAGTATCAGGTTTTATGCTTTGGTCCCAGTCATATTGCAAGGCTTAGTGAGTCTAATATGACTTGAGGAACACTACATCCAGGTAGTGGAGGAGAGTTTTAGCTCTTTCCTCTTTATTTGAATATATTTCAATTTTAGTAAACCCTCTCCATAACAAGGAACGTTACAAACCTCTCTCTGCACTGGAGAAGGGCAAACACCCTGAAATAACTGTCTGCAGATGAGTATCTGGTTTTCTGCTTTGGCATTGGTCCCAGTCATATTGCAAGGCTTAATGAGTCTAATGTGACTTGAGGATTACTACATGCAATTAGTGGGAGGAAAGTATATTTAATAAACCCCTAATAAGGAACGTTACCCCTTTAGCTACATCTAAACCTCTCTCTGCACTGGAGAAGGCAAACACCCTGAAACGGCTGTCTGCAGATGAGCATCTGGTTTTATGCTTTTGCTTTAGTCCCAGTCGTATTGCAAGGCTTAGTGAGTCTAATGTGACTTAAGGATCACTACATCCAACTAGTGACGCAGAGCCTCAGCTCTTTCCCCTTTATTTTAACATATTTAAATTTTAGTAAGGCCTCTCCCTAATAAGTAACGTTACCCCTTTTACCTACATCTAAAACCACTCACCCGGCCAACCAATAAGCTAATCTAACCCTGAAACCACTGTCTGCAGATGAGTATCGTTGGTATAATGCATTATGGTCCACGAGCTCATAATTTTAGCTCCTCCATTCATTATAAACCTCTCCTAACCCAGCAACCAATAGCTAATTGCACGGAGAAGGGCAAACACCCTGAAACCGCTGTCTGCAGATGAGTATCATGTTTTATGCTTTGGCTTTAGTCCCAGTCATATTGCAAGGCTTAGTGAGTGAGTCTAATATGACTTGAGGAACACTACATCCAATTAGTGGCGGAGTCTCAGCTCTTTCCCCTTTATTTGAATATATTTCAATTTTAGTAAGGCCTCTCCCTAATAAGGAAAGTTACCCCTTTTAGCTACATCCACAACCTCTCTCTGCACTGGAGAAGGGCAAACACCCTGAAACCGCTGTCTGCAGATGAGTATCTGGTTTTATGCTTTAGTCCCAGTCGTATTGCAAGGCTTAGTGAGTCTAATGTGACTCGAGGAACACTACATCCAATTAGTGGAGGAAAGTTTTAGTAAACCCCTAATAAGGAACGTTACCCCTTTTAGCTACATCTATAACCTCTCTCTGCACTGGAGTAGGGCAAACACCCTGAAACCGTTGGCTGCAGATGAGTATCTGGTTTTATGCTTTAGTCCCAGTCGTATTGCAAGGCTTAGTGAGTCTAATGTGACTTGAGGAACACTACATCCAATTAGTGGAGGAAAGTTTTAGTAAACCCCTAATAAGGAACGTTACCCCTTTTAGCTACATCTACAACCTCTCTCTGCACTGGAGAAGGGCAAACACCCTGAAACCGCTGTCTGCAGTTGAGCATATGGTTTTCTGCTTTGGCTTTAGTCCCAGTCATATTGCAAGGCTTAGTGAGTCTAATGTGACTTGAGGAACACTACATCCAATTAGTGGCTGAGAGTCTCAGCTCTTGATCTTTTTGGAATCTCTCTGAAGAAAACGCCTTGTGTGAACAGCCTCCTGCTGCGGTCACTTTGTCGGCCAGCGGTTGCCATGAGAGAGGAGGAAGTGCAGCCTTGCTTTGTGTGTTGGTTGCAGAGCCGTGTGTCCGCCTGCCCTGAGCTCAGACAAGTTGTGGCTGAGTGTGTAGCACACTGGATGGGAGGAGCGTGCAGTCTCAGCCCCCATGCACACTCACTCACTGGGGAGCACTCCTCACAAGCCGCGCCGACCGCTGCGAAGAAGCCATGTCGCCTCGTCGCCCCGCGCTGGATTAAGCCGCTGAGCCTGCCATACACTGTGCCCGGATCCCCTGCCACACACTGTGCCGGGAGCCCTTGCTTTGCCCCCTTCCTCGTCTGCCTGGCGGCTCTGGGGCCCTCCTCTCTGTCTGGGAGATGGCAGCAGACGGAGCTAGATCCAGGTTTGGGAATCTGGGCCACCGTGGAGGAGGAAGCACCAGCAGCAGCCCGTCTTCCAGCCCCAAGCTCGGAGGTGGCCGGAGCAGGACGCCCCCGCAGCAGCAGAAGCAGAGCCCTTCGTCCCCTGGCAGCAGGCACCAGGCTCTGAGGCAGGCGGCAGCGGCTTCTCCTGGGCACAGCTTCAAGAAAGTCACTCTCACCAAGCCCACCTTCTGCCACCACTGCACGGACTTCATCTGGGGGCTGGGCGGCTATCAGTGTGAAGGTAAGGGCATGGGGGGCAGCCTTGTTGCTGGGCATAGTGCTGCTCGGAGGGGCTGGTCACTGGCAGAGGTGTGGCTGGCAGGTAATGCTGAAGGATGGGTGAGCAATGAGGAAGGCAGCTCCACAGACAGAACCTCTCAGGAGGTGCCAGCTCCCTGCAACAAGTACACAGTGCCAGATCCACAGCTGTAGCAGAGCAGGGAGAAGGCAGTCCTATGTAACCCAGAGGTTAATCATCAGTACTGCTCAGTGCATTCATGAATAAGGAAGGGGCAGAGCACTCACCAATGCAAGGTTATACTGGGTGTCATTGGGGTAGTGTGGAAAGTGCAGTCCTATGTAAGATCATAGTAAGTGGTTAATACTCTGTTCTATGCATTAATGAATAAGGAAGGGGAAGATCAATGCATTATACCTAAGTCATTGCAGAGTGAAGTGCAGTCATGTAAGATCAAGTAAGTGGTTTATACTCTTCTATGCATTCAGATAGAGGAAATCAATGTCATATACGTGTCATTGCAGTAGTGGAAAGTGCGCCATGAAGAATAGTAAGTGGTAACTACTCTGTCTGTTCTTGCATTAAGATAAGGAGGTGAAGACACTGATCAATGTCAGGTTTACTATGTATTCAGTAGGTGAAAGTGCATCCTATGTAACATGTAATGGTTAATACTCTGTTCTATGCATTAATGAATAAGGAAGGGGAAGATCAATGTCAGGTTATACCTAGTGTCATTGCAGTAGTGTGGAAAGTGCAGTCCTATGTAAGATCATAGTAAGTGGTTTATACTCTGTTCTATGCATTCATGAATAGGAGTAAGACCACTGACAATGTCAATTATACCTAGTGTCATGCAGTGTGTGAAAGTGCAGTCCTATTAAGATCATATAAGTGTTAATACTCTGTACGCCTGTATAGATAAAAAGACCAGACTACGACCATGTCAGGTTATTCCTAGTGTCATTGGGTAGTGTGGAAAGTGCAGTCCTATGTAAGATCATAGTAAGTGGTTAATACTCTGTTCTGTTCTATGCATTAATGAATAAGGAAGGGGCAGTGAAGTCACCAATGCAAGGTTATACCTAGTGTCTTTGGAGTAGAGTGGAAAATGCAGTCCTATGTAAAATCATTGTAAGTGGTTAATACTCTGTACTGCTCTATGCATTAATAAATAACACGCAGACTACTGACCAATGTCAGGTTATACCTAGTGTCATTGGGGTAGTGTGGAAAATGCAGTCCTATGTAAGATCATAGAAAATGGTTAATACTCTGTTCTACGCATTAATGGATAAGGAAGGGGAACACCACTGACCAATGTCAGGTTATACCTAGTGTCATTGGAGTAGTGTTCAGTCCTATGCAAGATAATAGTAAAACAGGGACTTAATATTTAGTACTGAACTGTGTATTGATACATAAGACGCAGACCATTGACCAATGTCAGGTTATTTCCAGTGTCATTGGAGTAGAATGAAGGAGTCAGTCCTATGTAAGATCATACTGACACAGTGACTAATATCTAGTACTACTCTATGCATTAATGAATAAAGCACAGACCAATGCAATGTTATACTGGGTGTCATTGGGGTAGCGTAGTAAATGCAGTCCAATGTAAATCATGGTAAGGGGCTAATACTCTGTGCTGCTCTGTGTATTGATAAATAAGGCGCTGACTACTGACCAATGTCAGGTTTTAACATGTAATTGGGTAAGGGGGAAAGGCAGTCCCATGAAAATATATAAACGTGACACTTTCTACTGCTCGGTATTGAAAATAAAAAAAGGGAGACCACCGCCAATGTCAGGTTTTCCCAGGGCATTGGGTAGTGGGAAAAGCTTCCTATGTAAAATCTAGTAAGTGGTTTTAAAACTCTTTCGTCATTAATGAATAAGGAAGGGCAGTGAAGTACCCAAACAAGTTTTTACTAGTTCTTTGAAATAAAATGCTCCCATTTAAAATCATTTTTAAATGGTTAATAACCCGTACTGCTCTATGCATTAATAATAACCGGACACTGACCAATGTCAGGTTATACCCTTTGTCATTGGGGTTGGGAAAAAAGCTCTATTTAAGATCATAGAAAAAAGGGGTTTAAAACTCTGTTTACCATTAAAGGTTTAAGGAAGGGGGAAAACCACTGACCAAGTCAGGTTTTAACCCAGTGTCATGGGGTAGTGTTCAGTCCTATGCAAGATAAAGTAAAACAGGGGCTTAATATTTAGTACTGAACTGTGTATTGATCATAAGACCAGACCATTACCAATGTCAGGTTTTTCCAGTGCATTGGGTAGAAAAGAAATGCAGTCCAATGTAAATCATGGTACACAGGGGCTAATATCTAGTCTGCTATCTGCATTATTGAAAATAAGCGCTACACGACCATGTAGTTATAACTGGTGTCATTGGTGGTAGTGTAAATGCAGTCCATATGTAAGATCATGTAACACAGGTAATATCTGTGCTGCTCTGTGTATTGATAAATAAGGCGCTGACTACTGACCAATGTCAGGTTATAACTAGTGTCATTGGGGTAGTGTGGAAAGTGCAGTCCTATGTAAGATCATAGTAACACAGTGACTACTATTCAGTACTGCTCTGTGTATTGATAAATAAAGAGCAGACCACCGACCAATGTCAGGTTATTCCTAGTGTCATTGGGGTAGTGTGGAAAATGCAGTCCTATGTAAGATCACGACAACCCAGTGGCTAATAGTGTTGCTCTTTGCATTGATAGATAAGGGGCAGAATAGAGACCAATGTCAGGTTATTCCCAGTGTTATTGGGGCAGGATGGAGAATTCAGTCCTATGTAAGATCATGGTAACTCAGTGGTTAATGCTACTGCTCCTCGCATTGATAAGTAAGGGGCAGAGCATTCACCAATGTCAGGTTATTCCTGGTGTCACTGTTCTGCTTCTGGCCAAAAAAGTGGATAATGCGTCAATACCCGCAGGCTGCGACCGAGAAGTCGCGCGTCTCTTGTCCGACACACGCAGCGTTTTTCCTCCGTTTTGCGATAGCAGAGGCTTCCTACTTGCGCTGATCTTTCCCAAAGTATTTTTTTTCTCAGATTTTGTGACCCAGTCTTTACTGCACTTCCTGACAGGTTTGGCTCTGCTGCCTCTGTGTCCGCACAGCTGCTCTGACACATTGAAGCGGAGCCTCTGTTGTCTCCTGACGCGGAGTTGCTGCTTCTTGTCCTCCATGGAAATTGTCGCAGTGACGTTCGGATGTTTGTTTGCGCCAAGTTCTGACGAGCTCTGCGCCTTGTTAGTGATATCTTGTGTCTACATTATCACCTGTACAGGTCTGTGAACCCAGGACTTCTGGGAGTTTGTCTAGACCTGTATCCGTACTGCATCGTTACATTATTTGTTACAGTGTAGCCATTGTTACATTATTTATTACATTATCTGTTACAATGTAGCCATTAGTTTCTTTCAATATTTTGACTTTCCAGCTTTCAAAACAAATACTTGGCAGAAAAGTATCTTCATACATTTGTGAGGCACCCCCCCCCCCCCCGCCCCCCCTCCCAGGATGGAGCTGCTGCTCTGTGTACTTTACTATGGAGTATGTTAGTGCTATATAAGTAACAGGCGGTAAATAGGTCTGTAGGTCATAACTTCCAGACAGTGCTCTGCTGTCACAGCAATGATACCTGATTACCTTTGATGCAACACTAATCGCTCCTGTGTGATCCAGGGCTTCAGGGATCTTGTTCTGGGGGAGTAGATAGATCCCAGAATAGGTGCACAGGATTTTGTGATTTAGGGATCTTGTTCTGGAGATGTAAACAGATTCCAGTACAGGATTTTGTGATCCAGGGCTTCAGGGATCCTGTTCTGGGGGAGTAGATGGATTGCACTTTATTGTGTACAGAATTTGATACAATGTAGTTATCAGCTTCTTGCAATATTTTGATTTTCCTGCTCTGGTAACAAAGTATCTCCAGAGATTTGTGAGCGGCACTGGCTACAGAGCTGACGGGGAAGCTGCTGATCTATGTGTTTTGCTATGAAATATGTTTGCGCTATATAAGTGGCAGGAGATAGAAATGTCTGAATTTCCAGACAATGCTCTGATATCATAACAGTGATACATGATTCCCATTGATAGGATTGTAATCCATCCTGTGTGACACAACCTGTTACTGATTGGGCTGTGATCTGTCCCTCTAGGTTACTGATTGGCCTGTCCTCTTGCAGCAGCTCTCGCCCGTCCTCTTGCAGCAGCTCTCGCCCGTCCTCTTGCAGCAGCTCTCGCCCGTCCTCGTGCAGCAGCTCTGGCCCGTCCTCTTGCAGCAGCTCTCGCCCGTCCTCTTGCAGCAGCTCTCGCCCGTCCTCTTACAGCAGCTCTCGCCCGTCCTCTTGCACAGCATCTCACGCCCGTCCTCTTGCAGGCATACTCTCGCCCGTCCTCTTGCAGCAGCCTCGTCCCGTCCTCTTGCAGCAGCTCTCGCCCGTCCTCTTGCAGCAGCTCTCGCCCGTCCTCTTGCAGCCGCTCTCGGCCGTCCTCTTGCAGCAGCTCTCGCCCGTCCTCTAGCAGCAGCTCTCGCCCGTCCTCTTGCAGCAGCTCTCGCCCGTCCTCTTGCAGCAGCTCTCGCCCGTCCTCTTGCAGCAGCTCTCGCCCGTCCTCTTGCAGCAGCTCTCGCCCGTCCTCTTGCAGCAGCTCTCCCCGTCCCTGCAGCACTCTCGCCCGTCCTCTTGCAGCACCTCTCGCCCGTCCTCTTGCAGCAGCTCTCGCCCGTCCTCTTGCAGCAGCTCTCGCACCGTCCTCTGCAGCAGCTCTCGCCCGTCCTCTTGCAGCAGCTCTCCCCCCTCTCTCTTTGTAGCAGCTCTCGCCTCTCTCTCTTTGTAGCAGCTCTCCCCCATCCTCTTGAGCAGCTCTGGCCCGTCCATCTTGCAGCAGCTCTGGCCCGTCCTCTTGCAGCAGCTCTGGCCGTCCTCTTGCATGCAGCTCTCGCCCGTCCTCTTGCACAGCTCTCGCCCGTCCTCTTGCAGCAGCTCTCGTCCGTCCTCTTGCAGCAGCTCTCGCCCGTTTCCTCTGCAGCAGCTCTCGCCTCCTCTTGCAGCAGCTCTCGCCCGTCCTCTTGCAGCAGCTCTCCACAGTCCTTTTTGCAGCTACTCTCCCGTCCTCTTTGCAGCGCTCTCGCCCGTCCTCTTGCAGCAGCTCTCGCCGTCCTCTTGCAGCAGCTCTCGCCTCGTCCTCTTGCAGCACTCTCGCCCGTCCTTTGAGCAGCCTCCGCCCGTCCTCTTGCAGAGCTTCGCCGTCTCTTGAGCAGCATCTCGCCTCTTAGTCCCGTCCTCTTGCAGCAGCTCTGGCCCGTCCCCTTTGCAGCAGCTCTGGCTTTTTTGCAGCAGCTCTGGCCCGTCTCTTGCAAACAGCTCTGGGCCCCTCCTCTTGCAGCAGCTCTCGCCGTTTTTCTTGCAGCAGCTCTCGCCCTCCCTCTTGCAGCATCTCCGCCCGTCCTCTTGCAGCAGCTCTCGCCCGTTCTTTGCAGCACCTCTCGCCCGTCCTCTTGCAGCAAACCCCTCGCCCGTCCTCTTGCAGCACCCCTGCCCGTCCTCTTCAGCAGCTCTCGCCCGTCCTCTGCAGCAGCTCTCGCCCGTCCTCTTGCAGCAAGCTCTGCCCGTCCTCTTGCAGCAGCTCTGCCCGTCCTCTTGCAGCAGCTCTGCCCGCCTCTTTGCAGCAGCTCTGGCCCGTCCTCTTGCAGCAGCTCTCCCCGTTTTCCTTGCAGCAGCTCTCGCCCGTCCTCTTGCAGCAGCTCTCGCCCGCCTCTTGCAGCCCCTTTTCGCCCGTTTTCTCTTGCACACCTCTCGCCCGTCCTCTTGCAGCACCTCTCGCCCGTCCTCTTGCAGCACCTCTCGCCCGTCCTCTTGCAGCCCCCTCTCGCCCGTCCTCTTGCAGCACCTCTCGCCCTCCTCTTGCAGCACCTCTCGCCCGTCCTCTTGCAGCAGCTCTCGCCCGTCCTCTTGCAGCAGCTCTCGCCCGTCCTCTTGCAGCAGCTCTCGCCCGTCCTCTTGCAGCAGCTCTCGCCCGTAATCTTGCAGCAGCTCTCGCCCGTCCCTCTTGCAGCAAGCCTCGCCCGTCCTCTGCAGCAGCTCTCCGCCCGTCCTCTTGCAGCAGCTCTCGCCCGTCCTCTTGCAGCAGCTCTCGCCCGTCCTCTTGCCAAACAGCTCTCCCCCCGTCCTTTGCAGCAGCTCTCGCCCGTCCTCTTGCAGCAGCTCTCGCCCGTCCTCTTGCAGCAGCTCTCGCCCGTCCTCTTGCAGCAGCTCTCGCCCGTCCTCTTGCAGGAGCTCTCGCCCTCCTCTTGCAGGGACTCTCGCCCGTCCTCTTGCAGCACCTCTCCGCCCTCCTCTTGCAGCACCTCTCGCCCGTCCCTTTGCAGCAGCTCTCTCCGTCCTCTTGCAGCAGCTCTGGCCCGTCCTCTTGCAGCAGCTCTGGCCCGTCCTCTTGCAGCAGCTCTGGCCCGTCCTCTTGCAGCAGCTCTGGCCCGTCCTCTTGCAGCAGCTCTGGCCCGTCCTCTTGCAGCAGCTCTGGCCCGTCCTCTTGCAGCAGCTCGGCCCGTCCTCTTGCAGCAGCTGGGCCCCTCCCTCTTGCAGCAGCTCTCGCCCGTCCTCTTGCAGGAGCTCTGGGCTCCTTGAAGGATCTGTGACATTCCTCCTCTGAATGATCAACCATATGTATGAGCTGTGCGATTTAATCTTGTGAACACATGTTCCCAGTGAGTAGTGGCTGGATGATTAGGATCTTGCTAATTCATAGCTGTCACAGCGGAAGGATTACTGAGCTCCTTTGACTATGGGCTTCCCAGGTCATTTTCACTTGCAGTCTTGTTTGTTTTGGAGGCAATCAATGGGCAGTAAAGCAATGCAGCAGATGATGGCCGCTCTGATCTACAGCCCCAGCTCTTATCTGCCCCAGTGCTCAGGCTGCTGACTAATTCAATATGATTAACACTTGATGTATTTACTTGTCCATAAATGAAGAAGAGGCAAACAGATAATGAGTTCATGTAAAGACGTTGATAGGAAACATCTGGCACCGAGACACCGGGGCACAGTTATCAAAAGTGTCTTTTCTAGCAGCAGACTGGCATAAAGTGCATCAGATCTGTGCCAAGTGCACAAGAAAATACCCGCTGCCTGATACCAAGGTGGTGCAGGTGCTGTCACTGCGTCTAATGACACAACATTGGCGAAATCTGCAATATTCCTGCACTAGGATACTTGGCATTAATTATGTTACATGTTCTTTAAAAGGGTATTTTTGTTAATCCACATTCCTCCCCAAAAATTTATTTGTAGAATTTTTTTTTTTGTTATTACTACTTTGGAAATCTCATGCAAATAAAAATTATATAGAAAATCTTGCCCTTGTTTAGTTGTGATAATAAAGAGATAAAACTCCGGAATAGCAGTGCAGACTAATCTCACTTTACTGTAAGCGCTGTGACAAGTGCTTATCTGCATGTTGTCTCATTACAAATAGTAGGTAATGACCATGACTGCTCTGTTTTTCTCTGGATAGGGCAAGATGAAGATTAACCTAGACAGATAAGGCGATGACAAGATCAATACATGAAAGGCTAATGGATTACGGTATGCTCTGTTCACACTGCGTTTTTAGATGCATTTTTGGATCCGTGTTTTGGATCCTAAACGGACCCAAACCCGCATCTAACAATGAGCAGTGTTATTACATTGCTTTCAATGTAAAACCCGCAGCGGCGTTCAGACGAGTGATCACCGAGTTTACTTGCGTCTTTCGGATCCGTTCCAAGAATTGTCATGTTGATTCTTGATCCGAAAGATGCAGCAGGAGCCCTATTTAAAACAATAGGGGGCGATCCTGCTGCAGCCAAAACGCATCCGAGCACACACCTGCGTGTTGGATAAGTTTTTTATGCGTTTTATGCAGCGCTTTGGAACACGTTTTTCAGATAGAAAACGGATCCAGAAACGCTGTGTGAACATTCCCTTAATCTTGGAGTTTCCAGCCTTCTTCACACTTATCAGTTCCTGCTGATGGCACTTACACCTCTTAGGCCCTCAGTGTCAGAGAACTGTCGAGCGACCCTCACTGCTGCTATCAGAGAGACAAACCAGGGTTACATACGGCAAAAAAAAAATTCTATGTATATAACAACCACCCAATTGTTACAAGAATTTATTTTTTGATGGTAGTGTCCCTTTAAAGATTCGTTACAAGTTACGGGTAGATGACCGTACTTGCTGAGCTCGCCCTCATTCCTCCCTATAAGGCCCTGTTCACACGGCGGATTTGGGCGCGGGTTTGGCTGTGGGTTGCGACGCTGTTTCCGCGGCCAAAACCTCGTCCAAATCGCGCCCAGTTTAGTAACATGGTTTCCTATGGGAAACCATGTTACTGTTCACACGCTGCGGGTGTTTGATAACTCTCCTGTCAATTCTTGACAGGGAGTCCTCAGCGCGGCAGCCGTGCGGTGTTGCCCCGGGTGTCTGCGCGGTTTCCCCCCCGCCTATTAATTTACATGGGGGCAAACCCTCGCCGCAAGCCGCACCCCAAACCACGCCCCACCCGCGCTGCGACCACGCCCAGCGCCTGCGCCGCAATCCGCGTCGTTTGCGGCGAGGTTAGGACGAGGTTTTGGCCGCGGGAGCCGCGGCCAAAGCCGCGTGTGAACGAGGCCTTAGAGTTCCAGATGTATCTGAGCACACTCGCTTGGCTGTATTCGGAACTCCCATAGAAATGAATAGGAACAATTGCGCAAGTGCGGCCATCTCCCCGTTCTCAGACGCCGGCTCTTAGCCAGCTGTGATCTAGCTTTGGAAGGGATTTTGGCAGAAAGCAAAGCCCCTATAAAGGCAGTGTTTTTTTTGGGTAGCTTCACACAAATTTTAAAAAAAGCTTGTAAAAACTTTAGTAAAAGTGGATGTTTTTCTTTTGGCAATAACTTTTGGTGACAAGTTAGTAAGGCAAAAATAAAAATGTGCTGCATACATTGGTTCTTTGCACTTTGGCTGAAAAAAATCCCAACTATTTTAAAAGGGAAATATTATTGACTGTAAAATGTAGATTTTTTTTTTTTTTTTGTAATGTTTTTCCACATTGCAAATCATGTGAAGGATCTCAATTTATGATGGGGGAAAAATGCTTAACAAATGCATGCAGACTTTTTTTTTTTTCCTTTTTTTTTTTTGCTAAAAATGCAAGAAAAAATACATGGGGAAAAATGTATAAAACTTAAAAGTCAGTATTCAGCTTTTGAAGCTTTTTCGTTCACCAGAAAAACTCTATGCAAAATACAAGTATCTTGGGGCATTGGAACGTGTACACACAGCGTAAAATTTTTCAGTGTGAAAAAAGCGCTTATTTCACACGAGAAACACGTGTTTTTCTGCACTTTTTCATGTGGATTTTTTTTTATGATCATTGGGCCTTATATATGAAAGCTGTCTAGTAGTAAGACCATCTTTGTTGCCCATAGCAACCAATCAGATCTTAATCACCAGTCAGAGCCCATAGCAACTAATCCGAGCCCATGGCCACCAGTCAGAGCTCATAGCCACCAGTCAGAGCCCATAGCAACCAATCAGAGCTCATAGTCACCAATCAGAGCCCATAGTAACCAATCAGAGCCCATAACAACCAGAGCTCAGTTTTTATTTTTCCAGAGCCCTATATGAAACGAAAGCTGAGCTCTGATTGGTTGCTATGGGCAACAAAGATGGTCTTACCACTAGACAGCTTTTCATACAAGGTTTTCAGGTCGTTTTTTGGCCACTGCTGTGTAGACAGAGCCTTAGGCTATGTTCACACAGCGTAATTGCGGTGCGTACAGTATGGCCGCAATTACGCCGAGTGAATTGGGAGTCGCGCTGATCAGTGCGCACTCCTGCAGCATGGGGGGTGGTGGCCCGCCGGCCCCATAGACATTCATTACTCGCGGCGCGTATTTGCCGCCAGTAATTGACATGTCGCTTATCTCTCCGCACATAAAATACGGTCGCATTGTCCGAGCGGGGAGAGGAGGCGTAATCCATAGTTCTCTATGAGAGCTATGGATTACTGTAATTTCGGCGCGCATCTCGTCCGTATTAGAGCGCAAATACGCGTGTCAAAATATGCACCAAAATAAGTGTTAACAAAATAGACGCGTTATTAGCTGCATTGTTTGCGATTGCTGTTGACTTCCCATTGTAAAATTACGCACTGAGACTTGACATAGTCTTCAGTTGTTTTTTACAGGTCATGTAATGCATCAAATGATGCTCATAAAGACTATAGGTCGTGCACGAATGATGTGGACTTCCATTGAAACCAATAGGACACTATTTTTTATGCCTGTTTTGGTGCATAAAGCACATGTAAAACCTGCATTGTAAGCATAAGAGTAAAAAAAAACATTAAACCCAACCGGAATCTGATTGAAATGGGCTTTTCTGTCTACATTCTTGATGCCTGTGAAGAGCAGATTTCTGCCTTGTCTACATACAAAGCACGTAGGTTCTGGTGGCGTCCTGTGAATTTGCAGCAGCTGCAGCTTTTTTTCTGGCATTTTTTGTATAGGCCAAACCAATGCATGTTACAAATGTAACCAAAACAAAGCAGCTTCTGACCAAGGCTCAAAATCCATGGCGCTCGCTCTGAATGTATGACCACCCTCCCGAGCTGCCTGCGGTGATTTGCAGAATGTCACTTGTGCACTGTTCTTCCGTTACAGAGGTGACCACGCTGGATTTCCACCCGCAGTCAGAGCAGTCGCCTCCGCCTGTTGCTAGGCAGCCGGCTCATTTGTGCCATCGCTGGCAGCCACTTTGCTAGGTCACTTTGTGTTAAACCTCGTTTACTTGCACTGCGCTGTATTTGGCTGCAGATCTCTGGTGCACGATCCACCGCTGTCTGTGAACGTGGCTCAAAAACCGACTCCTCTATCTGAGGTGAATGCACAGATACAGTTTATACCAATCAAATTGGGTTTCCTGATTATCCCTGTTGTAGATTGGTAATTCGTCATAAGGCTATGTCTATGAGCGGGGAACTGTGCTTCAGTACAAAGCTCATCCACACGCAGAGGACATTTTAAAGGTATGTTGCCATTACTTTTATTTTTTATTTTTTAAATATTGACAAACAATTTGTGAATAATATATATATCATTTTTTTTTTTTTTTTGCAAACTTCCCTACATACATGACTTTCCCACTCTGAGATTTGATAGTGGCAGGGAGGATCACTCGATGGCTCTCTTCCGGATGAGAGGGAGGATCACTTGATGGTTCTCTTCCGGATGAGAGGGAGGATCACTCGATGGTTCTCTTCCAAGATGCAGGGAGGTTCACTCGATGTTCTCTTCCAGATGAGAGGGAGGTTCACTTGATGGTTCTTTTCCAGATGAGAGGGAGGTTCACTTGATGGTTCTCCTCCGGATGAGAGGGAGGTTCACTAGATGGTTCTCTTCCGGATGAGAGGGAGGTTCACTCGATGGTTCTCTTCCAGATGAGAGGGAGGTTCACTAGATGGTTCTCTTCCGGATGAGAGGGAGGTTCACTCGATGGTTCTCTTCCGGATGAGAGGGAGGTTCACTCGATGGTTCTCTTCCGTATTAGAGGGAGGTTCACTTGATGGTTCTCCTCCGGATGAGAGGGAGGTTTCACTTGATGGTTCTCTTCCGGATGAGAGGGAGGTTCACTCGATGGTTCTCTTCCAGATGAGAGGGAGGTTCACTCGATGGTTCTCTTCCGAATAAGAGGGAGGTTCACTTGATGGTTCTCTTCCGAATCAGAGGGAGGTTCACTTGATGGTTCTCCTCCGGATGAGAGGGAGGTTCACTTGATGGTTCTCCTCCGGATGAGAGGGAGGTTCACTTGATGGTTCTCTTCCGGGTGAGAGGGAGGTTCACTCGATGGTTCTCCTCCAGATGAGAGGGAGGTTCACTTGATGGTTCTCCTCCGGATGAGAGGGAGGTTCACTCGATGGTTCTCTTCCAGATGAGAGGGAGGTTCACTTGATGGTTCTCCTCCGGATGAGAGGGAGGTTCATTCGATGGTTCTCTTCCGGGTGAGAGGGAGGTTCACTCGATGGTTCTCTTCCGGATGAGAGGGAGGTTCACTCGATGGTTCTCCTCCGGATGAGAGGGAGGTTCACTTGATGGTTCTCCTCCGGATGAGAGGGAGGTTCACTCGATGGTTCTCCTCCGGATGAGAGGGAGGTTCACTTGATGGTTCTCCTCCGGATGAGAGGGAGGTTCACTCGATGGTTCTCTTCCGGATGAGAGGGAGGATCACTCGATGGTTCTCTTCCGATGGCATAGCATAGAAGATCACTCGATGGTTCTCTTCCGGATAGCATGGCAGGGAGGATCACTCGATGGTTGTCTTCCGGATGGCAGGGCAGGGAGGATCACTCGATGGTTCTCTTCTGGATGGCATGGCAGGGAGGATCACTCGATGGTTCTCTTCTGGATGGGACAACATGGAGGATCACTCGATGGTTCTCTTCTGGATGGGACAACATGGAGGATAACTCAATGGTTCCCTTCCGAATGGCACGGCAGGGAGGATCAGTTGATGGTTCTCTTCCGGATGGCAGGGAGGATGGCTTGACTGTTTTCTGGACAGCACAACAGTGAGGATCACTCTGCTGTTTTTCTCCCGAAGAGCATGGCAGCAAGAATTGTTCATTGGTTCTCTTCTAGATAGCGTGGCAGGGAGGATTGCTTGATGGTTTTCTTCCATGTCCATGATGGGCATGAGAGGTGTATGTTCACATGGTGTATTGGGGTGCATACTGTATACGCCCCATTACGTCGGGTGTTTTGGAAGCATGTGCTGTTCAGCATGTAATTCCAAAGCACGGGAGGGCCGGCCGGACGGATTCACTGTCAGCAAACAATTGACATGTCACTTCCCTCCCTCGGCATAGAATACAATCGTATTGTACGACCGGGGAGATGACGCGTAATTCATAGTTCTCTATGAGAGCTATGCATTACTGTAATTGCGGCGCTTATTTTGCCGCTAATAAAGCGTAAATACGTGGCAAAATGCGCGGCACAAATATGCTGTGTGAACGTACCTTAAGGGTGCGTTCACACGGTAATGGACCACTACCGCGGCTTTTCTCCGCGATGAGCCCTCCCCCTTCAGATTGACTTGCACAGATTCCGTCCGAAAACCGGACGGAAGATTGTGCTTGTAGAATGATTTGCGGGCAGACCCACTGCACGGGTTTTCCATAGAGCACCGTTGTGCTCATTTTCGGCCGGTTTTTCAGGCGGTCTGCAAAACCGCAAACCGGCCGAAATCACGTGCAGTGGGGACATGCCCTAAGGCTACATCTACCCGGCACTGAATTACTGTCAGAGTTTGAAACTGGTTTGGTATTTAGAATCCACAAAAAACGTCTGCAATCATCCCCGTAGACCACGATAGAAAATCCGAGCTGTAGTCTCTGAAAAAAAACTTAGATCATGTTCTATAATCCATCAGATATCACTTGAAAGCGGTGGATTAAAACACTTTTCTATTGAATGGGGCGCCCGAAAACGAAAAACCACTGCAAAAAAATGCATCAAAAAATGAAAACACTGTGTAAAATACTGGTCAGGTTCGGCTTAGAATCCAACCAGAATTTAGCCTAAGTGTTAAAAGCCAAACCTGATAATTGTGAAGTAATCCAGAGCAGAAAAGATGAATTCCTTATCCTTTCATGTAGCGCTCTTATCTTTGCTCTTTCTTTCTAGTCTACTCTTTATCTTGGCCTGTCCAGAAAACAAGAGTGCTCATTCGGTCATTACATATTATCTGTAATAAGACTACATGCAGATAGGCATTTCTCGCAGCACCTACAGTAAAGAGGGATTGGACTGCCTGACCAATCAGGAGTTTTATCTCTTTATTATCACAGCTAGAGAAGGGCAACAAACTATACATATTTTTTTTAATTACATAGGAAATATATACCCATAATAGAATTATTCCGTCAGAAAGTGGGAGTTTTGTAAAAAACTATACCTCTGTAAAAAAAATAATATATATATGTAATTATTATTATTTTTTTTTACAGATATATAAGTTTTCACAAAACTACCACTTTCTGACCAGAGCGTCCCTTTAAGCACAGGCTAAATTCAGACGGTCTAGAAGACAATATTTGACTCTGCACATCCAAAAACCTTTTTCTTGAAAAAAATGAGTATAGGTGCACACTGGTGCGGCAGTAATATATATACACATTCCAAATGCCAGCAGCACACCATCAACTAAAAAAACCATCCAAGGTACATAGGAATATTTGAAAAAAGCATTTCTGCCACTAGGAATACATGAAAATTTGGGGTTCTTAGTACACACCTTTGATCAAAACTGCTTAAGCCCACCTCCCGATTTCGTCAAGGCGACCCGAATGCAGGTGGGTCTTATCACTAATCGTTACCTCTCTTGGAGCCCGTTCAGACCTCCATGCCTCAGGGAGTGAGAAAACCAGGTAACTGAACACACTGCACTGATTTAAAAACCTTGGGCGACATGTATGAATTCGACTACGTACTTTTTTTTAACTTGGCGCCGGCACTCCAGTTCTAAATAGATATAGAAGAGTGTAGAATACGACAGTATGAAGATTTTTGGCGCATTACATAGAGCTTAACGTGGCAAACTTTGTATGGGCCTAGAGTGTAATGCGCCAAACTTGGCACATTAAGTTCTATGTAATGCGCCAAAAATCTGTCGTATTCTACACTCTCAGAATCTCAGAATCTGAGCATTGAAACACTAAGAGGGCAACATATATGGATTCGAATGCGTACTTTTTTTTTACTTGGCGCCGACACCACAGTTCTAAATAGATATAGAAGAGTGTAGAATACGACAGATTTTTGGCGCATTACATAGACCTTAGTGTGCAAAGTTTGGATCATTACATTCTATGCCCATACAAAGTTTGGCGCATTAAGCTCTATGTAATGCGGCAAAAACCTGTCGTATCCTACACTCTTCTATATCTATTTAGAACTGTGGTGTAGGCGCCAAGAAAAAAAAAGTACGCATTCAAATTCATACATGTCGCCCATAGCCTTTATACATGTTTGGCGCATTGCTAATGCGCCAAAGTTTCGTTACGCGCCAAACACAAATGCGAGGTGCATTGAACTTTAGACTCCATTTTTAATTGCACAAAAACCACTTTCATACATTCAGGCACATTATACACTGAATATGAGATGTAATAATTCACTTCAAAGCGCCTTCATCCGTCTCTCAAAGATCGGCGCATTACACTCTATGCCCATACAAAGTTTGGCGCATTACATTGAGCTTAATGCGCCAAACTTTGTATGGGCATAGAGTGTAATGAGACGAACTTTGAGAGATGTTTGGCGCACTAAGCTCTATGTAATGCGCCAAAAATCTGGAGTGTCGGCGCCAAGTAAAAAAAATCGAATTCATACATGTCGCCCCATGAGAGGTAACGATTAGTGATAGGACCCAACTGCATTCGGGTTGGGAAATTGGGAGGTGGCTTAAGCAGTTTTGATCAAAGGTGTGAACTAAGAACCCCAAATTTCCATATATCCCTTGTAGCAGAAATGCTTTTTTCAAATATTCCTATGTACTTTTGTTTTTTAGTTGATAGTGTGCTGCTGGCATTTGGAATGTGTATGTAAATTCAGACAGTGTATTTTTCTGAAGGAAAATATACTGCATAACAAACAGCAGAATTCAGGGGGCAGACTTTAAAGGGGCTGTCTCGCTACAATGATTGGGTTTAATTAAAAGATCTTTAAAAAACAAGCAGCTTTACAATATATGTTCATTACAAATGTCCTTCTGATTTTGAGTTATGCCTGGTAGTAGGAGTGCATCAGCTCCTCAAATCACGATAGCCACTGACCTGTTGATTTTTCTCTCACTGGCTGCCAGTGCTGGTGAGGTCAGCAGCTTCTCAATGCAGGTCAGAGCACAGAGCCCCTCCTGCACAGTATGAGGCCACTTGTGATGCTTCTGTAGGGGAGGGAGGGCTCTACCAGCTTCTGTGTCTGTGTAGCTGTGCTGCCTGGATCAACCCTGTGTGTGCCTGCTCCCTCCTGCTCTCTACACAGATTGAGCAGAGGTGAGGCTGATCTGTGGTCAGTATGATGTGACAGCAGTGAAGTGTGTTACTATAATCACAATGTGTCTGTGGAACTTTGACTATTGGCATACAAAGCCCCACAGACTTGTGCACAGTGAAGCTGATTCAGCAGTAAGCAGCAGATCTAGGCAGGCACACACAGGGTTAACCCTGGCAGCAAACCCCCTCGCCTTCCCCCTGCTGTATAGAAGTTACTGCAGTCGGAGGAGGAGAGCTGTCTGTGTGCTGTCTGCTACTCTGGATTTCCATGATCTAGGACGGGCACAGTAAGGTTTATTACTTCTTTCATCCACTGTAGTTAGTGGATGAGGTACAACTTTCAGCAGGAGGCACAGGGCAGTAAACTCTCATGTAGTTTCAATAGAACACGGTCCCAATGCTAAGTCTGACTGACTGAGAGTTAGAATTGAGAGCAAGCACCAGGGTGATGACGTAGGTGCAGGGAGGGGGAAAGGGGGAAGAGAAGAGGCAAGCAAGAAGCACGCCCCTGAATTCAAAAATCCTATGGTGCCAGACACACTGAGGTAGGCTGAAAACCTATAGTTAGACAACCCCTTTAAGTTCTGTTGTATATTTGACTTACCTGTATATGTAATTTTTCACATATTTTTTAACAATGCAAATTACCCCCATGCAGTAGAGCTAACCCGCATCCTATCTTCCGATGCAACTTGGTAAATGCATACAGAATTGGTCTGCACTTCAATGCTGTCTGTCCCCATTAAACCAATAGGATGCATTGCATGCGTTTTTCCTTGTGTATTTTAATACGTAAAATGGCAATAATATGCGCGTTTCACATCTAAAAATTGTGTATGTGAAAAATGCTGCCTTGTGGGTTTCAGGGCTGGGCTTGAACTCCTTGTCTCCCTCCCTTCACCCACATTTTCCCACCCTTGGTTGAACTCGATGGACACATGTCTTTTTTTTTAACCGTGCGAACTATGTAACCCAAAAAAACGAGCTTTTTTTTTTTTTTTTTTTTTAAATATGTAGCAATTGTCATTCTGTTGTGGAAATGTTTGGGTTTTTCCACAGATTTTACTCATTTCAGTTCAGCAGGTGTGACGTGCAGCGAAATTTTTAGGTACACCATGAGAATTTTTTTTTTCTGAGGAACTAACTGCAGATCAAATTTCCATTTGTTCCCTTTTTTTGTTTATGGGTTAACTATTTTATAATTTTTTTGCTGTTTTTTTTTTTTTTAATTTTGCTGAAATATGTGGGATAAAAACCGGAACAAACAAGCAGATGTGACCTATGCAAACACGGAACATGTAACTTATGGATATTGGAATTAAAGGGTCTTTGAAAAATGGAATCAAAGGATACAGATCCCATCATAGTATTTGGTTGGTTTGTTGTTCATTTGCTTCCCAACTGCAAAATTATACATTTTTAAAATGGTCTTCATGAAAAATTTCCTACAATTTTGCTGCTGCAAGTCTCACTTTGCTCCTTCTTCTAAACACTCTCTGCTCTCCCCCTTCATTCTCTAAGGGCCCGTTTACACAGCACTGGACAAATACGGGTCAGGTTATCCGACCGGTATTTGTCCGGTTTTTGTGCCGTGCACACGGCCGCGGGGGACGGCTTTTTGCTTTTTTAGGCAGTTTTAGCTTTTTGAACTGATTTTTGTCCAGGGTTTTGAGCAGTTTTTGTACATTTTTTTCCATCAGTGCAAATACAGTTTTTTTTCCCCCCAAAGCTGCAAAGAAAAACCTTCACTCACTTTCTGCTCGGTTCGTCAAGGTTAATTATCGGTCTGGACACCGAGCAGAAGAGTGAACATGTTCTAAGTTTTTCGGGGTGTGAAAAACCATCCGAAAGAAAATCCGTTCAGTGGGGACTGCTGAATGGATTTTCTTTTGAAGTCTATGGGGTGCATTGCTTGTCGGTTTTCAGACAGTTTCTAAAACCGCAAACCATATGAAAATCCGTCCAATAAACCATGCTGTTGGGTTAAGCCCTAAAACACACTGAAAAAGTATATTATATAAGTTTTACGCTTATGAAAATACTTGTTATGACTGTTATGTTTTGGTTGTTTTTATTATGCAATCTTTTTCTTTGTTTTCTTTGGTATCGATTGTATAATACCCTTGAAATATAAATAAAAACCTATTGATTTGAAAAAAAAAAACACACTGAAAAAAGCAATGGAAAACCTGTGCTATGTAGATATTGCCTAAGGCAGTTTGCATGGGGAGAGTCACCTTAGTTTGTGTACAAGTGTAGAGAGAGAGTAGAGCATCCACTATGAATTCTAGACCTACAGGTGTCACATTCAGCATGTATTAGGAGGACACACCACAGGGGAAAATCTGCAACTAGGAACTGAATATAAGGGGGTCTGAAAATGAATGGAGTGATAAAGATTGCAGACTAAGGTTATGTTCACACGGCTTAAATTGGGATGTATTTCGCGCCGTAATGCAATCAATACGGGGCGAGATACGTCCCAGTCATTCCGGTAATCCACAGTTCTCATAGAGAACTGTGGATTACGTCTCCTCTCCCGGCGCGCAGAATACGGCGAGCGGGGCGAGGAGTAACAGGTCAATTATTCACAACGAATACGCGCCGTGAATAATAAATGGCTATGGGGCCGGCAATTATTCCGTGGGAACATAGCCTTAGAGGTTATCTAAATCACACAGCCTATAGATGAGTAGAAAAGCACACGCAAGGCAGTTTGCAATGGGGGAATTGTACATCCTGTGTACAAGTGTAGAGCGTAAGCAGAGCAAATAGGGCCAATTTCAGACTTCTAACCACACAGAACTTAAATTTATCATGTATTACTGAAAGGAAATCCCAACAGGAGAAATATCTGAAACTAAGAGCAGCTGCAAACAGGGGTCTGAATATAAATGAAGGAAGGAAGAGTCCAGACCAGAATTTAGTGCAACTTTTCTTACTCCAGGTAACTGCCATACGTAAAAATCACATTTTCCTTACCAAAGGTGATCGTAGCCTTTAACATAGAACTTTATTATGCAAATGTGAATGAGCCTAAAACGTATTACCAGTTGTTTTCTGTATCTGGCAGATGAGTGTCGTTTGGAGCGCTGTTCTTTGTCTTGTGCTAGGGACCTGCATTCCTACTGTAGAAAACAGAGTTCCCCAAATATAGTGCAGATTGTGATTAATTACTCATCCAGCGCGGCTGAGCTAATTGGCAGCCGGCAGCTTCAGCGTCATCCAGATCATTGTTGTCTTTCCACTGAATAAATAGTCTAATAAGCCGCATGCTTCAAACATAACCCTGTATGGGCACAGAGGATCGAGCCAGTGGAGTCCCAAGGCTTTTGTGGGCAGTGTATGTAGACGCTCTTTTTGTGCACAATGGTCATGGATTGGAAGGCCGCCAAGGGTGCATTGTGTCTACAATGGAGGGATAGGACATGGTAGTAAACCAATTCCATCAAGCTTTAGTATGCACTTATGTTGCCAGACAATTAGGAGTGTGTCACTGAAAATGTGTTTAGTCCACTGATCATAACGATTGTCCAAGGCAGAAAATATTCATAGGCATATATAATATACTTGTGTCTAACACGTCAGTATAGCTATGTAGAAAATTGCAGTGTGTCAGAAATGATGCCAAGAATATTAGAGTAGAATGACTTCTGCTGTAATGTCCTACATAAAGTAATGAGGATGATTCAGCATCTCTAAAATGAAGAACAAGTACTGGATCCTCTGTGACCATCTGATTTGGAAGGGGCCCACCCGGGGAGCACAGTAGAGGAGCCCCGGGTTTTTCACCCTAAACCCCCCTAAAAAGGGGCCCTTTGGGAAATTCCAATGCAGGGAACTCTCGGGTCGCTACTTGACGTGGTCATGGCTGAAGTGCAAACGTGGTGCAGATGGTCGGGGCAAAAAAATTTTTGGGTTCACAAACAAAGGGTCAGGCAGGTGGATTGTTCAAAAATGGTCCAAGCAGGGGGTCAGAGCAGGGGCATTGTACGTAAGGGGTCACAAGCGAGGTCAAGCAGGGCATTGTATCAAAAAGGGTCACAAGCAGGAGGTCAGAGCAGGTGGCATTGTATCGGTAATGGGTCACAAGCAGGAGGTCAGAGCAGGTGGCATTGTATCGGTAATGGGTCACAAGCAGGAGGTCAGAGCAGGTGGCATTGTATCGGTAATGGCAAAAACGGGGGTCAAGCGGGTGGCTTGAATCTGAATGGTCACAAGCAGGGGGTCAACAGGTGGCTTTGTACGTAAGGGTCAAAGCAAGGTCAGAGCAGTGGCACTAAAAGACAATGGGAAACCCTTCTCTCACTTTCTGCTCGGTTGTTCTCATTGACTTCAGTGTTAATTTTCTGTCTGGACACCGAGCAGAAGAGTGAACATGTTCTAAGTTTTTCGGGGTGTGAAAAAACCGCCTGGCGGAAAATCCGTTCAGTGGGGACCGCTGAAGAGATTTTAAAATTAAAGCATGGGGGAAATTTTCATTCGGTTTCAGAAGTTTCTGAAGCCGCAAACCGTCTGAAAATCTGACCGAAAAACCATTCCATGGGGCCAAGCCCTAAAAAAACACCAAAAATCCAAAGGAAAACCTTTGCTGGGTAGACATTGCCTAAGGCAGTTCGCATGTGGTCAGGACAAGTGGCGGTCACTAGTAAACAGGTCCGGGATCGTCATAGGTCAGTACCAGGAAATGTACATTATAATGCTGCTAATTGCACCTGAAACTCACCAACAAGCTGGGTGCAGGTGTTCCTTTAAATATCCACTGGTGGCAGGGAGTAGTTTAGGGAAGCTGAAGGGTGTGAGCGGGCCCTTTAAATCACCTAAAGGGATTTCACATGAGCCTGGAGGGGAGCTGGCCCAGAACTCCCTTTAATGGGGGGCCCCAAAAGGAAATTTGGGAAAAATTGGGCCCTAAACTGCCTATGAGCCGACTGTGTTAAAGAATGAGGAGGGAGGCGATTGTAGCCGTAATTCCCATTCACCTATGGGGGTTTTCTATATATATGCGCCTACACAGTGATGATCTAGGGTGCCTGGAGCCCAGGGGAGTTTATTCTCGGGGCCCACAATTGCAGTTGATTTCTGGGGTCCATTCTATAGCTACAGTACATATGAACAACCCCCTCTTTTTTTCTTCTTTTTTTCCTTTTCCCCAAAAACACCCAGGGTTCCCTGCCAGAGCCCACCTCTGCTCCCCCCGTTCCTCCAAGCCTTTCCCTACAGATATCATTTTATGGACTAAATTTGAGCTGCCGGTGCCTATCGTCATTGGAGATATTGAAAATGCTGGCTGTAACATGGACTAATGTAATAAAATTATATGAGCAGTTGGAATATTTTCTTATGTTACATTAAACCAGCAATCATGAATCAGCGGCGTCCAAGCCTTCTTTATGCGAGCGTACAATCCTTCATCAAATTGGTCTGCAAGGATTACGTGTCGGCTGGATGGCAGTGTGACTACCTAATCAGACGACATGGGGTTTCTTTGTAGTCTGTTACCATGGAAACTAGATTGTTACATTGTATCATATTCATAACAAAGGACGGTGATTGTTTCCTTCCCTTTGCTTGTGAATGTGTAATTCAGCTGATAATATGTTGCGTATTATAGAACCATAATGCGGGCCACTTAGTTCTGTATGAGGTTTAATACCCTGGACGGATTTGGTTTTCTGTGAAGCACTGAAGGCATTGTTTTTGTGGTGAGCTCATCTGATGCCCGAGCTGCAGAAACAACCCCCCTTTATATGAATAGAAGAGCTTTTTCAGTTGCAAACTTCTATGTAACAAATCTGCCCCCAAGAAATTCATTCTCTTTAAAAGGGTTTTCTCGTTTCATCATTTGGCAGCCTTTTATGCTGGTTGCTAAGCAGAGCTTGTGAAATGGAGGGCGCGTTCTCCTCCCACGGGCGTATCTTCTCTGTCTGCAGACACGCCCCAAAGTGTGCACATGAGAATTCATTCTGTGTGAGCCGGGGGGAGGGAAAGGTTCGCAGCTGTCATTGGAAGTGAAAAGCTAAGTGTAACTCCATATTGTATATCTACATTTCTCGATCTCTCTCCATACTTTGTAACTAGAATGGGCATTTGACATTCAGGACTCTGGGAAAGATGGGTGATTTTTTTTTTCTCTGTCTCTCACACACAGTGATATATCCTGCAGATTATTGCACCTCTGACCTCTACAGAGCTGCAGAACAAAACTATACGCTTTATCTGTTTGTGTTTACATGGGACTGCACATGATCTCTCTGCAGCAGGACCTCCGATTGCTGTCAGTGACAAACCCTGCACGCATCATACGTCGCACCTCTACCACTGATTGCTGTCAGTGACAAACCCCGCACGCATCATACGTCGCACCTCTACCACTGATTGCTGTCAGTGACAAACCCCGCACGCATCATCGTCCCACCCTCACCAAATGATTGCTGTCAGTGACAAACCCCGCACGCCCTACGTCGCACCTCTAAACCCCTGATTGCTGTCAGTGACAAACCCCGCAGGCATACGTCGCACCTCTACCACTAATTGCTGTCAGTGACAAATCCTGCACCGCATACGTTGCACCTACCACTGATTGCTGTCAGTGACAAATCCCGCGGCGCATACGTCCCCACCTCTACCACTGATTGCTGTCATGACAAACCCGCACGCATCTAAAGTCGCACCTCTACCACTGATTGCTGTCAGTGACAAACCCCGCACGCATCATACGTCGCACCTCTACCACTGAGTGCTGTCAGTGACAAACCCCGCAGCGCATACGTCGCACCTCTACCACTGATTGCTGTCAGTGACAAACCCCGCAGGGCATACGTCGCCCCCTCTACCACTGATTGCGTCATGACAAACCCCGCAGCGCATACGTCGCACCTCTAAACCCCTGGATTGCTGTCGTGGACAACCCCGCAGGCAAAACGTCTCACCTCTACCACTGATTGCTGTCAGTGACACATCCTGCACCGCATACCGTTCATCTACCTCTGATTACTGTCAGTGACAAACCCCACAGAGCATGCGTCACACCTCTACCACTGATTGCTGTCAGTGACAAACCCCGCAGCGCATACGTCACACCTCTACCACTGATTGCTGTCGATGATAAACCCCGCACGCATCATACGTCGCACCTCTACCACTGATTGCTGTCAGTGACAAAGCCCGCAGCGATACTCGCAAACCCCTACCACTGATTGCTGTCAGTGACTAACCCCGCAGCGCATACGTCGCACCTCTACCACTGATTGCTGTCAGTGACAAATATCTCTCACATCCGTCTGCGCACTCCCGTCCGCCACCTATTTCCTATATCTTCCTCACAAGCGCGTTCCCAATTACGACTGGTGGTGGGACCTGGGCGTAACCCGATCGGAGCTCTCACTTCGTTACCAGGCACTGAACAGCCCGTTCTCCTAAACCCCTCCTTTTCAACTATGATCTTCGTAGCGAGAAAACCCCTTTAAGGGGGATTGAATGCAGGCTTTATGCAATCCTGGAACCTGGAAAAAAATGGTATCAAGCTCCATTAAGGTTAGTGGAGCTTGATACCATTTTTTTTCCAGGTTCCAAGATTGCATGAGGCCTTTGGACACTTCCTCTTAAAGAGAACAAGTCTCATATGTCAGTTTGCTATCATTAAATGAATTGTCCCTCCCTTACAGTTAATGAGAAAAATGAGCAATATCTTCCATCTATATGTTGTTAAAAAAAAAACTAAGCTAGGACATACTAATATATTATGACGCCATCTGGTGTTCAAAGAATATAACAATGTGAACGTCCACCTGATAAGCTGAGTGCTGGTGGACACACATGCTCAGTCACTCCTCACATTTTTTTCAAAAAAGTTTTTGGATGTGCAAAACCAAATATTGTTGCCTAGGTTGTCCGTTTGGGGGAGTGGCTGCCTCCTTGTTGGTTTTTCGCACTCCACCCACCTTCACAGGTTTTTTAATCAATACAGTGTACCTTGTAGCAGGAGCCTTCACTCTCTGAAGTGTGGAGGTATCCACCTGTATTTGAGGTCCCCTTGTTGATGGGAGGTGGGCTTAAGCAATTTTGATCAAAAATGTGAACTAACGTTTTCAAAAATTCCTATGTGCCTTTTGATAGTTTCTTTAGTTGATAGTGTGCTGCTGATATTGGAATGTGTATGTATAGTGCTGCCACAACAGTGTGCACCTATGCTCATTTTTTTAAAAAAAGAAGTTTTTTTGGGATGTGCAAAACCAAATATTGTTGTCTAAATTCACTCCTCACAGATAGCATTCTGCATAGTGATCATTCTATGAGTATGAGCGTTTAGCGCTCGAAACGCGTCAGTTGGTATGGAGACCCTTGAACATTTTTAATATGACTTTGAATTAAAGAATGTTTTTATATTAAATTTTTGGTGCTGGAGGATCCAAGCTTTTTGAGATTTTGTTACATAGTGATCCTCTGTTCAGAGATTAGGCATTATTCACCTTAGAGGTTCTCATCTGCTGTCATTCCAATGCTCACCGGTCCCCAATGATCTTACTTCTTAGTCCTGTCTCAAAATTAAAAAAAATGTCTAAAAAGTGCTCACTTAGTCAGTGATGGGCTAAGGTGGGGTCACCAGTGTGGCCAGTGATCAGCTGAGTGCACATTTTCAGGTATTTCCTATGTATTGAGATGGGATCTGAAAGTGGAGATCACCAGGATCTGCTACGCATGAGAAATGTAATAGTGTTATATAGGTTTACTGAGTGAGGCCTGGTTCACATCTGTGTTGGAGGATCCATTTGCAGCAGATTTGGTCAAAGTTGATGGAAAAAAATAGCTTAACATGCAGTGCTATTGTTTTATATTAAAATAATGGAAACCCAACATACGTCATTGAAGTCAATGGGGCCCATCAGGCTCTGTTGGTGTCTGTCATGTAATGGGTCCATCACTGCTTCAGCGAAAGAGATGCCAAATGCAAACTCTGATGCTGATGACCCAATATGTGTGTGTTATAGTTTTATAATATATGTATTTAATATATTATATATTTATATATATAATATTATATAATATATAAAAAAATGGCATGCTCACCTCCTGAGGTTGTGCAAAATAAAAGGCACGAATCTTGTAAAAGTTTGCAGGGCTGTTGATGCCGTCGCCCTTATCACGGCTGCCGGAATCTCTGTCCTAAAAGAGGCTCAAGTGCCTGCCAGCACTTGGTATAATATAGCGAATGCAAACCCCACGCTCTCCCCTTGTGGGGGTTATAATTTGAGATATATAATTTATAATATATAAAAATATTATATAATATTATAAAAATAATTATATATATATATTATATATTTTATAAAATATATATATACTAAATGTGTTTTGGCAAATAGATTTTTTTTCTTTAAAGTTTAAAAAAGATTGAGTTTAAAAAATAAAAATATATTTTAATATTTTATTATATTTTATATTTTTTATTTTACCCAGTCTGTACCTTTAAAGGAAAAAATCCAGCCAAACCACACCTTTGGATAGTAATAATACTATTGTTACCAATGGCTGGTGATTGAGTGCTCATGTCTATGGGTAGCCGGGTGCACTACCGCCATGCCACACCCTAGTACCGAGCTGCACAGCCTCTTGTGCTGCCATACAAGCTCCTTCGTTGTTAAGGGAGGATCATTTTATGTATATGTTATCCAATGGGGCGTGCCAAATTTTTGTTTGTTTTTTCAACACCTAAACCTCTTGTACTTGGAGACCAACAGATGCATGGTAAGGTCACATACTTGTGCATTGCATCTTAGGCCATGTTCACACGGCTTAAACCAGGAAGTATTTCAGTCCGTAATTACGTGCCGGAGTGCGCAAATTACGGGCTGAATACATCCCAGTCATTACGGTATCCACAGTTCTCATAGAGGATTATGTCTCCTCTCCCTGCTCGGCGAATCCGCCGCGGGGGGAGAAAGTGACATGTGAATTACCAGCGGCGTATACGCACCGCTAGCAATGATTGTCTATGGGCCGGTGAGGTGCTGGCCCCCCCGCTCCCGCCCCGGCCACACAGCGTAATTACGCCCTGCAAATACACCGTGTGAACCTAGCCTTAGATGTTCAGAGCATAATACGACCGTGTGCCAGAGCAGTGCGCTCCATTCCCATACCCGAGTGTGGAGATGAGGAGCAGGATTGTTGGCTTGTTGTGCCGGCCTGCTGCTGCTGCTGATGATGCATACATTGCATTGGAGTTTGTAATTGTCACTTCCAGCTGTTCACATTTGTTGATATAACAGCCAAAAATAGCCCTCAGTATCAACAACGAGCCCGAGCTGCTGGACCGCGTCGTCAAGGGCTTATTAGTTTATAGGAGTTGCGTACGGCTCTCAAGTTTATTGGTTGCTCTTCAGTTGTTTTATACTTAATATATTTCATTACTATGGCCCGTCCATTTTTGCAGCCAGTTCGTGGTATCCATTACCGTAAAAATGTATCCTGACGGAGATCATGGCGGGACCGCAGTGGGGCCATAGACTTCTATAGGGCAAACATAGCATGAATTGGGCTATGTTTGCCCTATTTAGCGAACCTATGCAAGACTCCCATAGGGCAAAAGTAGTCTTAAATGTTTCCCCTAATCAGTGGATGTATACAGTTTGTGAGTAAACCTTGCTTTTGTATCCAATGCAGAAACAATATATGTTCCCTAAATAAGGGAAACATGGTCCAGTTAAAGGGGTGGTTTCACTACAAAGAATAGCTTTCAAAAATGTAGTGAACACTAAATGAAGACGTTTTCCAAATATATTGCTTTGTTCATTTTATTACCTTCTGAGGGCTCTCAGGTTTCCCAAGTGACTGACCTGTGTACCCCCCACCCGCTGTTTGTTCTATTTGATAGTAGGGAGTGACATCATCACACAGGTCTTGGCAGGCATTGTGAGAGCTTGTGTGTTACCTGATCTTTCAGACAAAAGACAGTAATTACTCTACTGTTTACATTAGCTCAGAAGCTTCTCTGGACCTCAGAAGGTAATTTATTTAATCTAGACTAATAAACAGAGAAGTCTGAATACATATGCTAATTACAGACAGCTTGACCAGGAAGTGACAGAGCAAAGCAGCATTATTTCATTCATGCCTCCTATGACACTTTGAGATGAGACAGCCCTTTTAAGACTACTTTTGCCCTAAAGAAGTCTATGTCTTCATCTCAGTCTTGTATCTGTTCGCTAATTAGGGAACACTTAATCCAAATCATGCTGTGTTTGCCCTCTAGAAGTCTATGGCCCAGTTCCAGTTCCACCATGTATCCGTCGGGAAACCATCAAAATTTATCCCACAAATGGGCTGCAAAAATTCTATGTGAATGGGGCCTAAGACTATATACCAAGGACAATGTTTGCATCTAAACAGTAAGAACTTCCAAAGTCTTCAACAACCCAAAAAGTTAAACACTTGGCAATCTGTGAGAAAACAAGCCTCTGTGTGCCACCTCAAAATTTGAGGTACTAAATATGTGTGCCACACTGATCCATGGTATGGTTATGTACATCCAGCCTTAGGTCTCATTCACATGGCTATAATGTGGCTGTAATTTGGAAGATAAGATGTGACCCCCAAGTCATGTCCCAACCGTGATTCTAATGGACGAAATTAACAGGGGTCATTAGATGTACGAAGAGAATCTTCCTCGATTCATGTCTATGGGAGTTCTGAATATACCTGAGCACATTCACTGGGCTGTATTTTGAACTGTCACCAATTAGAATGAGATACTGATATACATTATTTTCTGACTGTAGTTTTTTTATTTCTGTTGTCTGTATATAATTATGGGGGCGGCCATCTTGCCTGAGCTGCATTTAACAGCATTTAGAGAGATGCTTTACAGCAGCTTCATGGACATAGGAGCTTGTGAACAGGAGCAGACACATTGACTTCTATAGGAGAGTTTTCTAGGCTCTGTGACCTGGGAAGAAATCAGTGTGCAGGGAGGAGGAGAGCGGGAGCTGTGACCTCTCCAATTGTGACTGGTGGATCCTCTATTATTTATACACATTGGTGTCACCTTTCAGTGTAATCCTGCCTGTACTGAGAATGAGGAGACTGTGGAGAAGTTTTCTCTCCAGAACAGGAAGTGTTAGACTATTAGGCCTAGTGGCCAAAGTGAGAACTGCAGAAAGTGATGTGGAAAATTAACAAACAAAAAAAGTCAAATATTCTCAAAATGTGTTCAACATAAAACATGAATAGGTCATTTTCTTTGAACATATTTGTATATATGCATACAAAATGAAAGTATATAAAGCACATGCCATTATGCACATACCAAGCGGCATCAAATACAATTTACATTGTAGTATAAAGAGAACTAGAAAGGAACAATAGGAACAAATAGGTCATTTTCTGATGACACATTATTTTGTTTAAATGAGGAGACTGCTGAAAAATTTTCTCTACAGAACAAGAAGTATCGGACAATTATTAGGCCTAATGGCCAAAGTGAAAACTGCAAAACTTCAGGACTTAAAAAAAAATATTGATACTGTACTGTGCGCACCGCTATACGCCAGGTGTTTTTTGAAGTACGCGCTAGCCAGTGCATACTTCTAAAGCGCTCCGGCCCTCATTCACTCTCGTCTTTCCCGCGGTGCATCCCCAACATGTCACTTCTTTCTCCCAGCGCTTAATGTGTGCCGAGGAAAACAGTAGGAATTTGTAGCTCTCAAGGAGATCTATGTGTTACTGTATTTGCGGGGTGGTACTTCAGGCGTATTGCAGCGCAATTATGTCCTGAAATACAGCCCGCAAATACGTTGTGTGAACCAGGGCTGTGGAGTCGTGGAGTTGGAGTCGGAGGCTATTTTGTCGGAGTCGTCATAAAAGGGACCGACTCCGACTCCCAAAATATATAATAAGTTGGTCCAGTTAGTTCGATGCAAAGAGCAAGAGATATTGGGTCCGGCCGGTGCTCCTGCTCCCATATCTTCAGCCTCATCACATGAGGAGTGTAATTGATGACATGGAGCAGGCAAAGCGCTGCCTCAGGGGAAAGGATTCTGCTCCCAGGGCAAACAAATTTCAGCAAAATTTATCACCTGCTTTTCAAGAAGTAGAAGAGTTCAACCATTCACCAAAACTGACTGTGGCTGAGGCGATTCCTTTATACCCTGACATTGTTAGAGATGTTGCCCCTGTGGTCACCGCTTTGCCCCAAACCCAAGTTAGTGTAGAGAGGCCGTTCTCTAGCCTGGAAATAATGAGGTCAGATGTGAGGTCATGTATGCAGGATCTGATGGAGGCGATACTATTTCTGAGAACAAATTCAGAGACTCCCCAAATGTTCCTGCAGTGTTTTGCATATTTAAAAGTTTTTGTGTCTAAAGTCATATCCAATAAATATATTTACACTGACAAGCAAAATGGGTAACAATGTTTTGAACTTGTGACTTTCAGGCTCCATTCTTCTCCATCAACTACAGCTTTATATATGAGGCTACTGTAATTTTATATACAGTCATCTTACCGATCTTATACATAAATTTGACCTGCAAGTATTTAGCATCTGCTTAGTTCTGCAGATTCTTTCCTGTAACTGCATTGTTACTGTTTTGCTCCTGAAAATCAAAATGTTAATTTCTATTATTTTGTTAGTATTTGGGAAATCCACCTTTGGTTTTCAATACTGCCTGAATCCTTCTGGGCTCTGGATCAGATTCAAGCATATCTTGACCAAAATCTGATCCCAGGTCTCTTCTACACATTCCCAATGTTGGTGCAGACTGGACTTGGATACAAATACAGCTTTTTCTTCAACTCTACCCACAAGTGTTCAAAAGATCAAAACATTGTTACCCTTTTGCTTGTCAGTGTCTGTTCTACCTAAATAGTTGATTATTGTATCATAAGGTGATAAACAGCCGATGTTACCATTTTACTACAGTAAAGTTTTCCCTTAAACATGCGCCATGAATGAGGGAGTCGGAGGTTTGGCTTGCCGACCTCACAGCCCTGGTGTGAAAAAAATAAAGTAACCAAAAATTCTTAAAAAATGTGTTTTACATAAAAACAGGAGTTAAACAATAGGTCATTTATTGATGACTTATTCATTTTAAGACTGGTGTGGTTCCAAGTGGTGGGACCTGCACCTATCAATCATTTATGGCATATCCTGTGAATATCATGTAAATGTCTGAGATGGGAAAAACCCCTAAAGTAAAAGTGCGCCTGCAAAATACAAAGGATCAAACCTCTTAGATTGCAAAAAATGATTAGCAAGTTCTGTGTGAGCGCTTATCTTATCTGTGAAGATGCAGGAACCATCAATGCCCTGGGCTCATGTCTAGGTGACCTCAACCTAAGAGTATTGTCCATCTTCAACGGTCATACGAGCTGTTAGGACAAGACCAAGAGGGTGGCTGTGTGGCGTCTGCCACCGCTGTAATGAGACGCACGGGTCACTGTGGGGAAGGAGGACTCTTGCAGGACGGCTCCATAGAGAGACGCTCGCTCTCGTTGTTGAGTACTTGCCCTTTTGCTTTGTGGTTGGCATCTGAGACCTTTCTCACACTTTATAAAATGTCTTCCTTTTCCAGTGACAGCTACTGGCAGAGGATTAGACGCTGGATTTCAAGAGCATTTGGAGATTCACACACAAACGAAATGTAATTGTAAACAGAAACCAGAATCTCTTGTGCCGTCTCCCCTCCGGATAGTGGGGGTGCGCGGTGCCGTCAGCCCATGTTATTGCTGCTAGTTCCTGGAAATTTCAGTTTCAATAAAAATTTGTCATAAAAAAAGAAAGAAAAAGCCTTCCCAGTAAAATATCCTTGTTTGTTGTCCTGAAACCGGCAACGTTCTGAACACTTAAAGGGGTACTCCCCGATTTCATTGATTAGCTTTAACCATGTAGGCAAAGGTAAATGAAGATGACCAAATACACTGTTGTTCTTATTTTGCTTCCCTTCAGATTCAGAGCAGTTCTTATCTCCTGCTTGTGTACACAAGCTTCCCTAGGTTACTGACCAAATTCACTGCTAGAGAAAAAAGAACCCTCTTAAAATATAACATACAGTCAGTCCCCGGGTTACGAACGGGATAGGGACTGTAGGTTTGTTCTTAAGTTGAATTTGTATGTAAGTCGGAACAGGTATAATTACTAAATGTAACTCCAGAATAACTTTTATTTTTTTTTGTTTTGGATAGTGCAGGGAAGGGTTTATACATTTGCTTTGCTGTCTGTGCCCCTGTTTGCACCTCATGTGCTGTGGCATGCTGGAACTTGTCATTCCACAGCTAGCCAGCATGACGCATAAGTCTCCGTTTGTAACTAGGGGACAGATGTAAGTCGGAACGGTGTAAGTCGGGGACTGTCTGTATATATCATATTGGCCAGGGCTTCATTGTGAGCTAGCAGTATAATCTGTGGAACTACCTGTTCATATTGACATCTACAGTGGAATTAGAGAAGTATATCACCTGATGAACCCTTGGTCTTATAACAAGGGGGAAACGCGTCGAGAGTTAAACCTAGGATTGAGAAATCAGGTTGTACTATATGTATATTGAATGGTGATAATTGGTAGTTCTATTTGTGATAGTCTTAGGGAAACAGTATAGGGTTTTTTAGGGTGAGCCACCAATAGGTGGGGCCGCCCTTTTTGGGGCGACAGCCCCATCTCTTTCAGGGATATAGAAGGGTCAACTGATCAGATTGGTGCATTTGTACCATGTTTCCCCTAAAATAAGACACCCCCGAAAGTAAGACATAGCAGAGACTTTGTTGAATTCCCTAATATAAGGCACCCCTCAAAAATAAGACCTAGCGGAAATCATTAGAGAGTTGAAGGACCTGTGAAGGGAGGTCATGTGACTGTGATGCCACCACAGCTCCCGAACATCCAAAGGAGAGTAGACAGAAAGTACATGTAAGTAACAGAGGGAAGAGGGAGGAGAACAGAGCAATGATACTGACACACACATCTCACAGGATGGCTGATGGAGAATGCTGGGACTTCTAGTTCTACAAGCCCCAGCATGTCACATTTGCCATCCTGTGAGATAGGTCACTGCAGCGGCAATAAAATGTCCTTTACATACATATATCCTATGGTTTGTGACTCTAAACTTTAAGATATATATATATATATATATATATATATATACACACACACTAGTATAGCATGATATAATTTATTAGTGGAAAAATAAGACATCCCCTGAAAATAAGACATAGCGCATCTTTACGAGCAAAAATTAATATAAGATGCTGTCTTTTTTTCGGGGAAACAGGGTATGACCCTGCACCATAGTGTGATATTTTGTATCCCCATTATGTCACATAAGCTATATAACTGCATTGCTAAATGATTAGTAGTTTCCTAAAGACTTCTGGTAAGCTACGTTTTCACTCTATGGGTAATCTAGTGTTCTGGTGTTTTTAATGGATATTGAAATAAATGTTATTTTAAGAGGGTTCTTTTTTCTCTAGCAGTGAATTTTATTATTGAAACCCTGGAAAAATATATTTGCTGTCTGTGAGTTCTAGGTTACCGACCACCACTCTCTGCTCTGGAGCCCTGGCTATGATGGTGACCACATTCTCTGCTGTGTCGTTTCAGCAGCACAGGAGCTTGTTCATGTTTGTTACTGACCTATTTTAACCACTAAAATCTCTTTTACCTGCTGTTAAGCCACTGCTGTAGATCTGGTGTAATCTATAGGCCCCCCAACATCAGTGAGGAGATAGAGGGTCAGAGGCATAAACAAATGGCACAGGCGGGTACATTGGTGATCATGGGTGACTTTAATTCTCCAGTCATTGACTGGGGTTATGGTTCTGCTTTAGTTGCAAAGGGGAGGAAGTTTCTCAACCTGTTACAGTACAAAGTAAATAGGGTTAGAAATAACCGTGTGTAAATGGATAGAAAACTGGTATTGGATCGTACTCAGAGAGTGGTGGTAAATGACTCCTACTCTGAGTGGTCCCCGGTTATGAGTGGTGACCCCAGGGCTCAGTATTGGGTCCTCTTTTATTTAATGTATTTATTAATGATATAGTGGAAGGGATCCAATAACACGGTTTATATTTTTGCAGATGACACCAAGCTATGCAGGGCAGTGCAATCTATGGAAGATGCTCATAAATTGCAAGCAGTCCTGGACACACTGAGTGCTTGGGCATCCACTTGGCAAATGATGTTCAATGTGGATAAATGTAAGGTTCTGCATCTGGGTAGAAATAATCTGCAGGCATCATATATCCTAGGGGGAAAAACTGGGAGAATCGCTTGTTGAGAAGGATCTGAGTAAATCACAGACTACAGAACAGCACAATGTCAATCAGCTGCCTCGAAGGCCAGCAGAATATTGGCGTGTATTAAAAGAGGCCTGGACTCGCGGGACAAGGATATAATTCTACCGCTGTATAAAGCGTTGGTGCGGCCTCAGTTGGAATATGCTGTTCAGTTCTGGACTCCAGCTTATAGAAAGGATGTGATGGAGCTAGAGAGAGAGCAAAGACGAGCAACCAAACTTATAAGGGGAATGGAGCATCTTAGTTATGAGGGGAGGTTAAAAGAATTAAACTTATTTAGTCTTGAGAAAAGACGTCTTCGGAGGGACATGATTAATTTATGTAAGTATATAAAAGGCCCCTACAAAAAGTATGGGGAAAACCTATTTGATAGTCAAAAGACAAGGGGACATGAGAACTGTGAATCCGTGGAATATCCTGCCTGGCAAGCTGGTCACAGCAGGAACAGATGAGGGTTTGGCTTAGGTCCAGTCTGATGCCAATTTGGGGAACAGGAATTAAATATTCATTTAGAGCAGATAAGTTCTTGCCTTATGGGATCCAAGTCTTCATCAATGGGGAAGATGGAGCAAAGCTTGAAAATTCCCTTTACCTCTCCTTTCTTTCACATTTCCCCACCTCCCCTTGGTTAAACTTGATGGACGTGTCTTTTTTCTGCTACTGTAGTTTGCAACTATGTACCTGATCACAGCCTTAACAGGAAGTGGGAGCCTGAAGCTGAACAGCTGATATCCTGCACAGGAAGCTGAAGTTAGCTGTAAGAACACCCCTTTATTGGGTTGTCCACCCAAAAAAAAAAAAAAAACATGTTAAGGTGGAATTAATTCTCACCTACCAGTCCCACACTGCTGCTGATTTAGAGCTCCCTGTTATATGATCCTCTTCCTTCCAGAGTTCTTGTCCCGACACAGAGGAGCTTTGCACTCAATGTACTTACAATGGAGCATGAGCCTCTCCTCTGTGATCACTATATTTACTATTTTGCCATAGGCAAACTTAAACTCTATCAGTTCTCTATCTATAAAACACTAAAACGTAACTTTTATTATGTATAACACTTAACCTCTGTACACACTATTTAAAAACCTGATTTCTAACCTCTCAATTTATCCCTTTCTAATTGTGAAAGAATAACTCCTTTTCTATTATCAAGTCTGGTGGAACACCACCTATTAACAGGGGAGCCTTATATATACAGTGATTTACTAACTCCAATAAGGGATCCAAAATATCCTGCTTGGGCAGTCATCCCTAATCTAATGGACATAAAACATATAAGGTTTCCTTGTGAGACCCTCTGCAGCGGGTGAAACTTGTAGAAAGAGGTGAGAAATCACAGAGGTCAGGCATGACATTTTAATCTGTGATTTCTCACCTCTTTCTACAAGCGTCACCCGCTGCAGAGGGTCTCACAAGGAAACCTTATATGCTTCATGCCCATCAGATTAGCGATGATTGCCCAAGTAGGATATTTTGGATCCCTTATTGGAGTTAGTAAATCACTGTATATATAAGGCTTCCCTGCCAATAGGTGGTGTTCCACCAGACTTGATAATACAAAAGGAGTTATTCTTTCACAATTAGAAAGGGATAAATTGAGAGGTTAGAAATCAGGTTTTTAAATAGTGTATATAGAGGTTAAGTGTTATACATAATAAAAGTTACGTTTTAGTGTTTTATAGATTGAGAACTGATAGAGTTTAAGTTTGCCTATGGCAAAATAGTAAATATAGTGATTAAAAGTCACTCTCTGTTTCTTGCTTCTAGATTCCCATTTTTTTGGAGACTATTCTCCTCTGATGGGACAAGAACCCTGTAGTGAGGAGGCAACAGCGGATGCCAAAGGGGTAAGTATTAGGGTATTTTTTTCTTTCTTCTTTTGCCCACTCTGATCCTAATGTCGTGTTATTTATTTATTTTTTTTCATGGACAACCCCTTTTAATTTATTATAAAACCTATGAAAAAAACAGCTAACATAATAAAATAACAAAAAACCCCAATACTTCCCTCCCCTCTCGGCTCTGTCCAAGCATTGGCACTGCAGGCTGCCTGCCCCGTTCTGTTTGCTTGTGGCTCTGGGCAGTCGGCTGTTGAATGTCATTTCTTAACGTGACTGTTTGGAACAGTGACATCAGGAAATGGCATAAGAACGCTACGGCCCTTGTGAGCTGTCTGCCCAAAGCAAATGGCAAACCAGGTAGGTGATGGACAGTGTCGTCACTGGAACAGTGCTGAGTGGGGAGATAAGTGAGGATATTTTCTTATTTCATTACAAAATCCTTAAGTTGGGCAGCTGATTTAAACCATATTTTTAGTTTTAATTTACATGTTTCTTGACTTTTTTTGGGGAACAAAAATATGTAAATTTGTAGTTTTCTTATTGAAAAAAGTATATTTAAAAATCAAAATTTGGGGACTAGAATGGTTGTCTTGTAAACAAAAAGCTTCTTCTTTCAACTCTCTGCAATGTTTTCTGCACGAGTTGTTTTTTCTGTTCTGTATGTAGCCTCCCTTCTTTGCAGTCAAGCAGAAGCATTTCCTTTGCCTTGTAGAACTTCCTGTCCCAGGATCCCTTTGCTTTGCCTTCTCAATTTTCCCTCCATCGCAACCTCAGTCCTAGTAAATATCCCCCTGTTTCCTGCCTAATGTTAGAAGCATTGGGAGACAGGACCAAAACGTGTGGCTTTGATTGTCCTAAATCAAGCCCCTTTGGTTACCTGATCTCCTGGGCTGGACACAGAGTTGTTTACTAAGTGTGGAGACCCAGAACTACTGAGCTGATGTTGAGCTGCAGGAAAGCCACAGTTGTAATTAAAGTACATTACAAAAGTGCTAATTATGAGAAAGTGATTACGGTATTTTAGAAAATATTTTTTCCTACTAGACCTCTTTTTTAGGAGTTTTCTAAGTTTTTAGATGTAAGAAATTAAGAAATCCCACCTACTAGTCTGGAACAAAAATTGTTATACAATGTCATGACTATTAGTACAAAATATCGGTTTATAGCTTTATATGAAAATAGTAATCATCCGTCATTTCCTATGTAGTTATTAGAGGCGATGCTGTTGTGGTGCAGTATAATTTCATAAAGCCGGCTGCTGTCTCCCAGAACACCCTGCAATAACCGAGATTGCATCAAATCATTTATGCGTCCTGCTCTTCCCCCGGGAAGACGCTGTGATGCTTTTCTTGAGGACTGAGCTCTGTGCTGTCACATACCTCTCCAAATAATTGAGCAATGAATAACCTAGGATGGGATCTGGAAAAACTGCTTGTACCTTCTATAGCCTTCAAAAACATTTCATCCCTGTTTCTTCTGTTTTTGAATAAATAACGTCCCATTTTTTCAGTGATTTGTATGTTAGTTGTTAGTGCAGGGACTGAGGAGCCTTGCCGGGGCTTGTGAGCTTGCGTACCGTGGGCACTGTATCAACTAATACCTCATATTTGATATTTTTCCAGAATGTCATTTTTTTGCCCAAAAGCACTGGGGAGCAGGGGGTGTCTGTATTTTTGTGTTGGGCACAAAAAAGTGCTGGGCAGCCCACCCAATCGAATAGTAGTGGCGTAATAGGCTGTAAGCCAGCATGGTGCGCCACACGTAATAATGGCACCCTTTTGTATCGCCTTATCTATATGCAATTATAATACCAGCAACCACCACCCCTCATATATTGAAGGCGTGTGAGTGGTTGTCTTCTTTTGCATTTGTGCAATCTCCCCATGCATTATACTGTGGCTTTTCTGCATGCTGGTGTGAACAGGTATCAATTCAATGTGCATTTTTTTTTTTATCATCTAATTGTTCCCCTAGTGGTGGGGTGTGTGAGCTACTGCTCAGCAATTACCTGCACCTGTTTATCTTTCCCAAGTAGCACTGGGGCCAGTGTTGCCTCTTACTGGGTTCAGTCTTCAGTCCAGCCTTTGAGCTGTAAGTGTGGCTTTGTGCTGTGTTTTTGAGTAAATAAAGTCCCATTTTTTCTGTGATTTTTCTGTAAATTGTTAGGGTAGGGACTCACAAGATATGAGGAGCCTTGCCGGGGCTTGCGAGCTTATGTACCGTGGCCACTGTATCAAATAATACCTCATATTTGATATTTTTCCAGAATAGTACTGGGGAGCAAGGGGTGTTGTAATTTTGTGTTGGGCACAAAAAAGTGCTGGGTAGCCCGCCCAATCGAATAATAGTGGCGTAATAGGCTGTAAGCCAGCATGGTGCACTACTCGTATCTGTATTAATGGCACCCCTCTGTATCGCCTTATCTATATGCAATTATAATACCAGCAACCGCCCCTCTCACGCATAGCTGTGTGAGTGGTTGTCTTATCGATATTATTGCATTTGTGCAATCTCCCTATGTATTATGCTGTGGCTTTTCTGCATACTGGTGTGAACAGGTATCAACTCAATGTGCAGTTTTTTTTATCATCCAATTGTCCCCCTAGTGGAGGGGTGTGTGAGCTACTGCTCTGCAATTACCTGTTTATCTTTCCCAAGTAGCACAGGGGCCAGTGTTGCCTCCTACTGGGTTCAGTCTTCAGTCCAGCCATTGAGCTGTAAGTATGGCCTTGTGCTGTGTTTTTGAGTAAATAATGTCCCATTTTTTTCTGTGATTTCCCTGTTTCTTCTGCTCTAATATGTAATGTGACTTTTTTTGTTTCTACTGTAAGGAGAGGAGAGAAGATGATTTTTGCCACTGTAGACATTGTTGGCATATCGGTAGGATTTGCTAAGATTGCTCCTCAGCCTTGTGTAGTACCTTCGGGTGCTGTGTTTGGTCAAGGTTGGAAGGGAGCAGAGGATAACGCCGCTTGGCTTGGGGGGCATGCGGTCCTTCTGGAGGCTGACCCCGTTGAGCGAGTGGCATTGCACCCTCTTCTGTGCGGCATGCAAGTGTTTATTATGTTAGTTTATTACAGGAGTCATCTTGGTGTTTGGAGATTTTGCCAAGTAATGTATATGGAAAAATAAAGAAAATTGATAGGATATGCTGCCAACGTCTATTAGATGTGGGTCCCACTATGGAACATGCACCTGTCTTGAATGCACTTGCACACGACTCTCCATTCTGTTCCATAGGAGTTCAGCGTACAGGCAAACGTGAAAGTACAGAACAGAATGGAGAGTTGTGCGCAAGTGTGACCTGTTCTCCATTCTGAGCTGATGCTTTTGGGTCCTGTTCTAAAGACAGGTGCAAGTCCCAGAGGTGAGACTTGCACCTGTCAGACTTTAATGGCGTATCCTACTAATGTACCATCAAAGTATCCTACTAATGTACCATCAAAGTCTATGGTGGGAACAGCCCTTTAAGTTTGCCAGATAGGCTTAAAGGGGTTGTCTCGCTACAAAGATTAGCTTTCAACATGTAGGGAACACTAAATGAAGACGTTTTCCAAATATATTGCTTTGTTCATTTTTTTTGTTGTTGTTGACGAACTACAAGTAATTTTATCACCTTCTGTGCTCTCTCTGGTTTCCCAAGTGACCGACCTGTGTACTTCTTCCCCCTCCCCCACCCGCTGTTTGTTCTGTCTGATAGCAGGGAGTGACGTCATCACACAGGTCGCAGCAGCACAGAACGCCGGACAGTGAGAGCTTGTTTGTTATCTGATCTTTCAGACAAAAGACAGTAATTACTACTGTTTACTTTATCAGAAGCTTCCCTGGTCCTGACAGCATGAGAATTACCTAATCAGCAGAGGTCTGAATACATGGAGCTCATATGCTAATTACAGACAGCTTGACCAGGAAGTGACAGAGCAAAGCAACATTATTTCATTCATGCATCCTATGAAACTCTGAGATGAGACAACCCCTTTAAGGCTTAGTGCTCTATAGTTGAGATTTGTAAAAAAAATTAAAAAGCAATGGTCAATGAGTTGCAAAATGCTAGTTCTTTACAAACAAAGGTTGTTTTTTTTGTGATTGCAATTTTTCTGTAATTTTCAGCCCTTCAGGTCTAAAAATATTCTGGTTAGCTCAGGAAAGCATAATACTGGAGGAAATGATCAGAAGCTAAGGCTTCACTCCTGGCTGCCAATGTTCATGCAACATCACATTTTACAAGGTCACCGTTTTATCTGGATGTGGACCATGGAACCTCTGGCCTAGAAGCTCCTTTTAAAGCACAGCAATTAACCCAATTTAAGTTGATTGTTGCTCCTGATAGACAATTATTGGCCCGTCTGAAAGGCGCCTGAGCTTCAGTGGTTGAACAGCTACAGTTCAGCAGATTTGCCAATGCCGTATGACTTTGGCAGTGAAAGTGTGATATTGTGTGGACATTGGCAGCCATAGTTTTGCCCACACATGGCTGCTGGTCAGGATCCCTTTAAAGAGCATCAACTGACCTGTGACGAGTTGTTTGTTGTTCCTAATGGGCCTGTGTGAAATAAACCTTAGCTGTGAAACTGTGGCTGCCAATGTCAATATGAGGGTATTCGTGAAAGAGTGATGGTATGTGGACATTGGCAGCCCTAGGTAGGTCCACACACTGCTGCTGGACAATGGAAACCAAGTCTACAGGGTCCCTGTGATAAGGTTATCATTGCTCCTAGCGGACAAATATTGGGCCATGTAAAGAAGCCATAGCTTTGGTGGTTGCACAGCCACGTGTAGAAGAAGCCTGTGTTAAAGAAGCCATAGCTTTGGTGGTTGCACATGCAACGTGTAGAAGAAGACTTTAGTAAAGATGCAATAGCTTTGGTGGTTGCACAGCCACGTGTAGAAGAAGCTTGTGTAAAAGAAGCCATAGTTTTGGTGGTTGCACAGCCACGTGTAGAAGAAGCCTGTGTTAAAGAAGCCATAGCTTTGGTGGTTGCACAGCCATGTGTAGAAGAAGCCTGTGTTAAAAAAGCCATAGCTTTGGTGGTTGCACAGCCACGTGTAGAAGAAGCCTGTGTTATAGAAGCCATAGCTTTTGTGGTTGCACAGCCACGTGTAGAAGAAGACTTTAGTAAAGAAGCCATAGCTTTGGTGGTTGCACAGCCACGTGTAGAAGAAGCCTGTTAAAGAAGCCATAGCTTTGGTGGTTGCACAGCCACGTGTAGAAGAAGCCTGTGTTAAAGAAGCCATAGCTGTGGTGATTGGACAGCTGTGGTCCAGCAGCCACCTGCAGATGAAACTGTGGCTGCCAATGAGAGTGCCAGTGAAATAGTGGTGTCTTGTGCAGGATCCCAGTCTACAAGGTCCTTTAAAATAGTATCAATTGACACGGTGATAAGTTGATCATTGCTCCTAATCGACAAATACTGGCCTATGAGAAATGAGCCATAGTTTTGATGGCTGAGCAGACACGTGAACGATCATTCATAACTTCTAATCCTTTGTGCAACCATTCACTTTCATGACCATTGGTTGCACATCCCTATTTTTCATGGGGAGTTGTGCTGTTGACGAATGGTGATTTTTTTTTTTTAATTTTTATCCCCACCCTCGAATAAGAGATGCATTTGTCAGGTGATGGCACGGACTGTTACATGGGACAATGATTGGGAATCCAGGTTAGTTTGGGATTAATATCTGGCATGTGAACCTACAGTGGCTTGCTTCCAGCTATAGCTTACAAACACAATCCAATATCAGTAGCACACTACTAGCACCAAAAAACTATCAAAAAGAACATGGGAATTTTTAGAAAAGCATTTCTGCTACTTAGGATACATGAAACATTTTTTGAGGTTCTAAGTTCACATTTTTTATCAAAACTGCTTAAGCCCACCTCCCAATCAGCGAGGAGACCTCAATACAGGTGGGAACCTACTCTAACGTTACCTCCCTTGGAGCCTGTTCATACCTCCACAGTTCAGGGAGAGAAGGTTCCGGCTACAAGGTACCCTGCATTGATTTAAAAGCCTGCACAGGTGGGTGCAGTGCAAAAAAGCCAAAGAGGGGGCAGCCACTCCCCCATACACACAGTCTAGAAAACAATATTTGGTCTGCACAGGCTACTTCTACATCCCTAAAACTTTTTTTTTTTTTTAAAGATGAGCATAGGTGCACACTGGTGTGGCAGTAACATACAAACACACTCCAATATCAGCAGCACTCTACTAGCACTAAAAAAACTATCAAAAAGAACATAGGAATTTTTGGAAAAGCATTTATGCTACTTAGAATACATGAATATTTTTGAGGTTCTTAGTTCACATTTTTGATCAAAACTGCTAAAGCCCACCTGCCAATCAGCAAGGCGACCTCAACACAGGTGGGAACCTACACGAACATTACCTCTCTTGGTGCCTGTTCAGACTTCCATATTTCAGGGTGTGAAAGCTCCTGCTACAAGTTACTCTGCATTGATTTAAAAACCTGTGCAGGTGGGTGGAGTGCAAAAAAACCAATGGGGAGGCAGCCACGCCCCCATACAAACAGTCTAAGAAACAATATTTGTTCTGCCTATCCCAAAAAAAGTTTGAAAATAAATAAGCCTAGGTGCACACTGGTGTGGCAGTAACATACACACACACACTCCAATATCGGCAGCACTCTACTAGCACTAACAAAACTATCAAAATGCACATAGGAATTTCTGGAAAACCATTTCTGCTACTTAGGATACATGAACATTTTTTTGAGGTTTTTAGTTCACATTTTTGATCAAAACTGCTCCTCCATCAAAACACCTCCAAATCAGCAAGGGGGCCTCAATACAGGTGGGAACCTACTCTAATGTTTCCTCTCTTAGGCCTGCACATCCCAAAAACTTTTTTGAAAAAAATGAGCATAGGTGCGCACTGGTGTGGCAGTAGCATACAAACACAATCCAATATCAGCAGCACATTACTAATACTAAAAAAAAATATTAAAATGCACATAGGAATTTTTGGAAAAGGATTTCTGCTGCTTAGAATACATTACATTTTTTTTGAGGTTTATAGTTCACATTTTTGATCAAAACTGCTTAAGCCCAAATTTAATCCAAAACTGCAACTGTAACCTGTTCCCCAGAAGGGCGATGGTGTTACTCTACAATTTGGACAAAATGCAATATCAGCAAAGCACTACTAGTACTAAAAAAACAGTCAAAAGGAACAGAAAAACTATTGGAAAAGCATTTGTGCTACTTTATATACATGAAACTTTGAGGTTCTTAGTTCACATTTTTGATCAAAACTGTAATAAGCCCACCTGCCATCGACAAGGTGACCTCGATACAGGTGGGAACCTACTCTAACGTTACCTCTCTTGGTGTCTGTTCAGACCTCCACATTTCAGGGAGAGACGGTTCCAGCTATAAAGTACTCTGCATTGATTTAAAAGCCTGTGCAGGTGGGTGGAGTGCAAAAGAAAAACCCATATGCTTATAGCTTATATGTATAATTGTGTTTTGGGCTTCTATGTGCTCCATTTCCTTTTACTTTATAATACAAAGACCCGTGGGTCCAGTGCTCGGCACGTTCTATAATAATCTCCCCAGAGAATTTAATAAAACCTGAAGTAAAGGATCTGTAATATGGATTGCATACTTTATATTCACATCGCATGCCGGCGGATCATTATTTGAAAGGATCTGTAGACAAAAGTAAGACCGGAAAATCCATTAAAAAAATGGGAACAACACAAAGCTTCAAAAATCTACTAAAAAAAAAAGTCCTGAGCCGAATGCAGGCGCGAGCATTTGCATTATCTGCTGTAAACTTTAGATTATTCAATAGAAGATAATCTGCGGCTTTAACTCGCTCCGCGGGACGGGGGGGTTAAACCAAAGCCACAATTTCATTTATGTGTTTACTTGATTCCACTCCACTAAATCTATTTACTGTAGCTTAAAGGTTATAAATCAGAGAGAAGCGATTCTGCTTCTGCCGTCGGAACAGATACAGTTTCCAGCGTTTAGCAGCTTGAAAACTCTTGTCCCATTAGAGGAGCCTTGATTCATTTATGGGACGAGAACAATTCGGTGAAATCAACTGAAATCAACTACGTTCAGCTCTGGATGATTTGTTGAGGATTTGCCTTGTATCTCACACACGTCTTTTCGCTACAGGTGGATGGAGGGTTATAGACCGTGTGCTGTGCTGTAATTTGACTCCGCGTTTAGAGCCTCCAAACCTAAAGGGGTCATCCGGTTCCGCTAAAAAATTTATAGGAAGCTCCTGGTGGCCCAAATGAATGCAGAAATTCCCTTTGCTTTCCCCGGTTCAGCGCTGGCTCTCCTCTGTTTTCTTTCTTCTACTTCCGAATGGGCACCTCACCGCTTTCAGATGGGGATTGGCCGCAGCGATTGAGATGTGCCTCTGCTTACATCAATGGTCAGAGCTTCTCACTTCCAAAGGGTAATGGGAGGGAAGTGGCACACTGTGGTGACGTCACCGCTTGGAAGTGAAATAAAGTAAACAGATAAGCAGAGCGACTCGGCACTGGAATGAAGGAACAAGGGAAGGTGAATATAGGTTTTTTTTTTTTTAATATGGCCATCAGGAGCTTCCTTTTAAAGGATTTTTCCCATTTGGTTGTTTTCTCTTCCCTCCAACTTCAGCCTCCCACTTCCTGTGCAGGGTGTGGGTGGGTCTGCAGCGTCAGCCTTCCACTTCCTGTGCAGGGTGTGGGTGGGTCTGCAGCTTCAGCCTTCCACTTCCTGTGCAGGGTGTGGGTGGGTCTATAGCTTTGGGCTCCCACTTCCTGTGCAAGGTGTGGGTGGGTCTACAGCTTTGGGCTCCCACTTCCTATTCAGGCTGTGGACGGGTCTACAGCTTCGGGCTCCCACTTTCTGCTCAGGTTATGATCAGGTCTGCAGCAGTGACTGACATTTCAGTTCTGCTAACTCCTATTCCTAGCTCTGCCTGTTAGAGGGACATTGGTGATACAGAAAAACAATGTCGCTCAAAGCAGGACTGGCTCTTTATGTGCTGTATTTGTCATGAGGAAGCTCCTTTGAGGGGTATGCTGAAATATTTAATAAGAATTATCAAAATATAATAAACAGGCTTGGACTGGCCCAGAGGGGAACAGGGAAACCACCGGTGGGCCCCTGAACATGACAGACTTGGGATTTCTTTTAAACTGCAAATATGTCCTTGGAAGAGGCAAAAAACAAGATGCAGATTATAAGCATGTACAATGGATGTAGGGCGGTCCCCCAGAATCGCCTCCACGGGCGGTCCCCCAGAATCGCCTCCACGGGCGGTCCCCCAGAATCGCCTCCACGGGCGGACCCCCAGAATCGCCTCCATGGGCGGACCCCCAGAATGAGATTCCACTGATTGGCCCTGGGCACCCCAGACTGACACTGATTATAAAATTGCAAAGATAATAAGGCTCAGCGTGTTTTTATATGTGATTTGTACAGTTTAGTGAGAGAGAAAATCTTATATAATGCAAGATGACCATTGCCGTTCTTCTACTTTCACACTGTTATCTGTGTATTTACATTCAAAGATAAGTGTCACTCAGCAGCTTTTCGTTCTGCAGCTCTGACAGGATTACAGAAGGCTATTGGCTCTCCTTGTTTAGTAAGGGTACGGTCACACATCAGAGGTTTTGTTGGCATGTGCAGTCATGTACAGTAGTCATAGGATGGGCCCCAAGAATGAACGCCAATGGTGGCGGGCCCCAATAATCCCAGGCACTACAATCTGGCTCTGCCTGTTCTGATGATTGTTGGGGGGTTCCCACCCCAGAAATCAGGCACTTAAAGGGGTTTTATCGTTACAAAGATCATGTCTCAGATTATGGGGACAGTAAAAATAAGCATTTTTGTAATTGGGTTGCATTACCTCTTGGTAATAGCAGATATCAGCTTCGCTGTAAATCTGTCTTCTATTTCTGCTGGTGCTGGTCAGAAGGCCCCCTGGTCGATTCCTGTGCCCTAGACACGCCCCCCTGCACTGTGATTGGCTGGCTGACCTTTCATTCAGCCTGTTGGGATATGCCCCTAGACAGGAAACGCCCCGGCCACGCCCCCTGCGCTGTGATTGGCTGCCTGCACACTCTGTGTTTACTCCCCTCTGAGCTGTTGAAATCGATAGTGAAACCAGAGTCTGCTGGCTCTATGTACATCTCAGCTCTAGGGGGAAGGATCTGGACAATTACTGCCTGTTTAAAGGGCTTTTGCCAAGAGGTTGATTCAGATCCCAACATGGTCAGTCCTTAAGCTGCTACTTTGAAAAGAGGGCGTTCTGTTCCTCAGATCGAATGCAAGCCCCGCCTCCTTATGATGTCATCATCTGTAGTGTATAACATAAGGATTCAACACTGTGTCTGTATGAGCTGCTTGTGTAGTGCAGTGCATAGGTGATCAGCTTGGCAAGACAGAGGTTGGGAGTTCAAGTCCCATCATTTTTTGTTTTTTTTTGTTTTATAAATTGTACACATATGTAAAGATATGAAAATATATGTGTAGACATCTATAATTTTATATATATACACACACACACACTCAGAAGCTCCTATATAGTGTCCCATCCTCACAGTCACACCAAGCACTTCCAACATTTGTGATACAATGCATATACTCTCGGGGATGAGACATGATATAGGGGAGCTTTTTATGTGTATATATTTCATGTGAGGGGACTAGAACTCCAAAAGCCTTCGTTGTTAAACCAACACTCTACCGCTACACCATCAGCCCAAGTCAGTTACAGGTTGAGCTTGTTCTTCTCTCATAGCTGATTTGCTTCTCCCCCCACTGTTTTCACTCATATCACTGACAGCAAGCAGAGATCTTTACTTGAAGCTGACATTTGTCCTTGTAGTTGAGTAAAGGTCTCTGCCTGTTGTCAGTACAATTTGGTTGAATACCACTAGAACAGAAGTTAAAGCTGCTGGCTTTCAGTGTGTAAACTAAGAGATATAATAGATATGACAGGTGCTTGCTGCAGCTTGTGGAGCCTCGAGGCTGCAGACATAAGCATGCAGGAGGCTACAGAGCTGTTATATCCAGACAACCTTCTGCATCCCCTGCTTCAAACAAAATGATGATGTCACAGTTCTTCAGTGAGGAGAGACACGCCTCGTGGGAGGGGAGACACGCCTCGGGGGAGGGGAGACACGCCTCGGGGGAGGGGAGACACGCCTGCTGAGAGGGGAGACCCGCCTGCTGAGAGGGGAGACCCGCCTGCTGAGAGGGGAGACACGCCTCGTGGGAGGGGAGACACGCCTCGTGGGAGGGGAGACCCGCCTGCTGAGAGGAGAGACACGCCCCTGGATTTCAAACTCAATCTGAGAAAATTAGCAGAACAGCAAAAGCAGCTCAAACGATAAATCCCCTTTAAAGGGATTGTCCATCAGCTTAAAAAAAAATTATGTGCTGGGCAGGAGGGCCTTTAAAATAATAAGTTCCCCCCCACCCCTCATTCGTCCCAGTTGTAAATGTTATTTTTTTTTTATTAAATTTATGCTGGTGTTGCAGTAGGAAAATTAAAAAAATCCTGATCCTCACCATTGTTCCAGCCCTGCTGCCTTCTACCACCTTCCCTGGTCTTCTGTTTACTTCTTGGACCTGGCAGCCATATTGCCACTGCCATAGCGGTCCTGTGCCATTTCTGGACATCATCACTTGGATGTGAAGGGCTCCGAACAGTGATTTCGGGCAATGCTTGTGACTGCTGCAGCCAATCAGCAGCGACGATCTGTCAGGACCAAGAAGCAAACAGAAGACCTGGGTGCGTCGTCTCTGGAGTATACAATATAACATTATGGCTATGCTTACCGGCCTGTTCCCCACCTCTGCCCAGAACCTGCTCCTCTTCACTTCCAGGTTCTGGGCCCAACACACAAGACAGGCTGGCGCTCAATTCACTCACTGTAGAGCAAGGGTGTCAAACTGCGGCCCTCCAGCTGTTGGGAAACTACAACTCCCATGATGCCCACGGTTATAGATTATACAAATGCATGATGGGAGTTGTAGTTTCCCAACAGCTGGAGGGCCGCAGTTTGACACCTGTGCTGTAGAGCGTGAGCATCTCTTGCTTGTCAGGAAGAGAACCCGGACGTTAAGAGGAGCAGATTTTGTGGAGCTTCTGGTGGGGACCAGAAGATGAGCATTTCTTCTCTTTTTTTGGACTCCCTTAAAGGGGTATTCCCATTTCCCACCTGTATCCATAAGGGACCCGTGAAAGTCTTAGCACTGAATGAAAAGTTGGTTTTACTTGAGCACGACTCTCCATTCTGTTCTATGGGAGTTCTGAGTACAGGTGTTGGGCAATATTCAGAAGCCCTATAGAGCAGAATGGAAAGTTGCGCGCATTCGAAACCAACTCTCCATCCAGTACTAAGATTTTCCGTATGGGACCTGCACCTGTCACATTTTGATGATGTAGCCTATCCATATGCCATCCAAGTGTGAGATTGTAACACCCCTTTAAAGGAAATTTTATTCAAGTTAGCTACCCCTTTAACATGGACAACCCCTTTAAGAGTTTCACTTGTAATAACCAACAGCAAATAAGTCAATAATGAAAAATCGGCTCACCCTGTGTAAGTCCTCTGGCGGTGGGAGTATGGACCGTGGAGAAGTGCTACGACTAAGGAGACGCATGTCTCTGAAACGCATCAGTGGGTTTTTACTTGGAGGGCTTTTATGTCTTAGCTAAGCTTACCTTTCGTCCACTGGATTTTACTTTTTAACTGAATATGATCAATTTTTACATTTGATCCTGTGGAGGTGAAGCCGGTCATCACTCCACTTGAATTTCATTAACCAACCAATAGCAGCACTGCAATTCATGGCACGCATGTGGATTTGCTGCATAAGTAAGTAGACAGACGGCACACTACCTGCACACCCTGCCTGCAACACTTGATTGATGTGTGAATGGGCCATGAATTACCATGAAGTCACCTGTAGCCATCACTAATATCTGCACTACAAGTGTCTAAGAAGCTTCTTCCAACCATCCTTTTGCCTGTATTCTTATATGGATTTTCGATATGGTTATATCTGGACCAGGACCGGAATGATAGGTAGGTGACCACCTCGGGCGCCACTTCACCCCAGGCAGAAAAGTGGGAGCAAGAAGGGATGGATGGGGTGTAATTTTCCATTGGGGGGGCGCTATATTCCTTATTTGCCTAGGGCACCAGAATACCTTGTCCCAGTCCTGCTCTGTACTAGAGATGAGCGAAGAGTAAAATGCTCGAGTTGAACTTAGAACAGTAGTGGTGTTCGGTTCGAGTCTAACTCAAACCCCATTAAAGGGGTTGTCTCATCTCAAAGTTTCACAGGATGCATGAATGAAATAATGCTGCTTTGCTCTGTCACTTCCTGGTCAAGCTGTCTGTAGTTAGCATATGAGCTCCGTGTATTCAGACTTCTGCTAATTAGATAAATCTCACGCTGTCAGGACCAGGGAAGCTTCTGAGGTAAAGTAAACAACAGTAATTACTGTCTTTTGTCTGAAAGATCAGATAACACACAAGCTCTCACCTGCCAGTTCGTGCTGATGACCTGTGTATGACGTCACTCCCTGCTATCAGATAGAACAAACAGCAGGGGATAGGAAGTAACACAGGCCGGTCACTTGGGGAAATAGAGAGAGCACAGAAGGTGATAAAATCACTTGTAACTCCTTAACAACAAAAAAAAAATGAACGCAATATATTTGGAAAACCTCTTTATTTAGTGTTCCGTACATGTTGAAAGCTAATCTTTGTAGGGAGACAACCCCTTTAAAGTCAATGGGAGAAGATGTTCGTTAATTTTTCTACTTATACAGGTGAGGAGAAGCTGTAATTACCCTCCATACTCTGCACACCCGGCACCCAGGCAGATGCAGCTCTCTGCACAGGCTGTGACGCGCACTTATTACCATGTATATATAGTACATAGGGGCATTGCACCATCCTGCCGGCCTCGGGAAGAGGACGGTTACACATGTTCTAATTCATCATGATTCACTCAACGTATAAATAACTTCTTAGCAAACCTTGGCTGGAGCCCATGACTGCGCTGATTCTCCCCCCATGAATCATGAGAAATGAATTGCCGGTGTCGGGCTCCTCTGCATTAGTCAAAGTAGTCTGTGACGCTCCCAGTGGAGACAGAATCACCGTCTAGTGCTCAGTGATGAAGCTGGATTCCTGATTTAAGGCCGCTGATAAAACTTGCACCACTGTCCACGGCCCGATTAGTGCTGCGTAATACACTCCTGATTGGCTGTCATCAGGGCGGTCATCAGTCGTCTATTAACCACTTCAGGGCCCCATACAGCCAAAGCAAATGGGGCCCCCACCCATTACTAGTTCCTATTTTTTTAACATACCAGTGGGCCCCTTTTGATTAGGGCCCCTGACAGTAATACTGCCCTATTGGCACTCCTGGTTGTCATCACCAAAATCCACTGAAAAATTAAGACGCCCCCACTCCTCTCCTGCAATGATCATCCTTAGGCTATGTTTACACGGCTTATTACTGGGGGTATTCGCGTACTTACGCGCCGGAGCGCTCAAATACGGCGCAAGGTCCAGTCAAAATTACGGAAAATCCACTGTTTCTCATAGAGAACATGGATAAGTCCGGCCTCCTCCCCTCGGGAATCCGCCGCGGGGGGGGAAAGTGCATGAACATTTTTCGGCGCGGACGCCCGAAAAAAATGCATTGTTTGGGGCCGGAGGGGCCCCCGCGCTCCGCCCCCGCCCCCTTTTCACGGGGATTTGGCGTCAATACGGCTACAAATCCGTCGGGAATAAGCCGTTGAAAAGGGGGCCCTTGGGTTTGTTTACACGGGTTAAAAAATGGGCGTATTTCGTCCGTATTTTCGCGCAAAATTTCGGGCTGAGAAACGTCCCAGTATTCGGGAATCCACAGTTCTCTTTGAAACTAAAGGATTACTCTCCTTCCCCCGCTCTGCACATCCGCCGCGGGGGGAGATAATGTGACATGTGAATTACCAGCGGCGTATACGCGCCGCTAGTAATGATAGTCTATGGGCCGGCGAGGGCCCCCGCCCCCGCTCCCGCCCCCATCCACCCGGCGTAATTGCGGGGCGTACTTACGTCCTGCAGGTAAGCCGTGTGAACATAGCCTTACTGTATCTCATTTGGGTCCTACTACTGACCAGCTCCTCCATGCAGTCATCTCTGTCTCTAGGTCATAGTTTGTAGTTTCCTTGTAGGTAGCTTCCTCTGTGTCAGCCGGGAGGCTTGGGAGCATAGAACAGAGGAGCGAAGTCTAAGGAATCCACTGATTTTCTTCCTTTAACCCGTTATACAAGTGATCTGGACTTCACTACAGGGAGCTTCCAGGTCGCTAACCCAGACCGGGTCGCAGTGATGTCTGGCATGCTGGTGTGCTATGGAAGGGTCAGGCAAAGATGGTCGCAAGCAGAAGGTGAGGACAGGCAGTCGTAAACGGGTCAGAGGCAGAAGCACAGGACAGGCTGCGTGCAATTGTATATGGGTTAGAGGCAGAAGGTTAGGGCAGGCAGCGTGCAGATGTAAATAGGTCAGAGGCAAAAGGTCAGGACAGGCAGCATGCAGTCATTAGCGGGTTAGAGACAGAAGGTCAGGACAGGCAGCATGCAGTCATTAGCGGGTTAGAGACAGAAGGTCAGGACAGGCAGCATGCAGTCGTTAGTGGGTTAGAGACAGAAGGTCAGGACAGGCAGCATGCAGTCGTTAGCGGGTTAGAGACAGAAGGTCAGGACAGGCAGCATGCAGTCGTTTGCGGGTTAGAGACAGAAGGTCAGGACAGGCAGCATGCAGTCGTTAGCGGGTTAGAGACAGAAGGTCAGGACAGGCAGCATCCAGTCGTTAGCGGGTTAGAGACAGAAGGTCAGGACAGGCAGCATGCAGTCGTTAGCGGGTTAGAGACAGAAGGTCAGGACAGGCAGCATGCAGTCGTTAGCGGGTTAGAGACAGAAGGTCAGGACAGGCAGCATGCAGTCGATAGCGGGTTAGAGACAGAAGGTCAAGACAGGCAGCTTGCAGTCGTGAGCGGGGTACAGACGGAAGGTCAGGACAGGCAGCATGCAGTCGTTAGCGGGTTAGAGACAGGAAGGTCAGGACAGGCAGCATGCAGTCGTTAGCGGGTTTAGAGACAGAAGGTCAGGACAGGCAGCATGCAGTCGTTAGCGGTTTAGAGACAGAAGGTCAGGACAGGCAGCATGCAGTCGTTAGCGGGTTAGAGACAGAAGGTTAGGACAGGCAGCATGCAGTCGTTAGCGGGTTAGAGACAGAAGGTCAGGACAGGCAGCATGCAGTCGTTAGCGGGTTAGAGACAGAAGGTCAGGACAGGCAGCATGCAGTCGTTAGCGGTTAGAGACAGAAGGTCAGGACAGGCAGCATGCAGTCGTTAGCGGGGTTAGAGACAGAAGGTCAGGACAGGCAGCATGCAGTCGTTAGCGGGTTAGAGACAAAGGTCAGGACAGGCAGCATGCAGTCGTTAGAGGGTTAGAGAAAAAAGGTCAGGACAGGCAGCATGCAGTCGTTAGCGGGTTAGAAACAAAAGGTCAGGACAGGCAGAATGCAGTCGTTAGCGGGTAGAGACAGAAGGTCAGGACAGCAGCATGCAGTCGTTAGCGGGGTTAGAGACAGAAGGTCAGGACAGGCAGCATGCAGTCGTTTAGCGGGTTAGAGACAGAAGGTCAGGACAGGCAGCATGCAGTCGTTAGCGGGTTAGAGACAGAAGGTCAGGACAGGCAGCATGCAGTCGTTTGGGGGTTAGAGACAGAAGGTCAGGACAGGCCGCATGCAGTCGTTTGCGGGTTAGAGACAGACGGTCAGGACAGGCAGCATGCAGTCGTTTGCGGGTTAGAGACAGAAGGTCAGGACAGGCAGCATGCAGTCGTTTGCGGGTTAGAGACAGAAGGTCAGGACAGGCAGCATGCAGTCGTTAGCGGGTTAGAGACAGAAGGTTAGGACAGGCAGCATGCAGTCGTTTGCGGGTCAGAGGCAGAAGGTCAGAACAGTAAGCATCCAATTGTTAATGGGTCAGAGGCCCTGTCTGGGATAGCGACCTGCAAGCTCCCTGTAGTGAAGTATAGGAAGTATAGATCACTTGCAGGAAGTAAAAGAAGCGCCATCTTGGTACAACCTTCTGCATTATTCATATAATGCAGAAAGATGTACAAACAATTGAGCCCAATAGTGGTCAAATTCTCTAGGGGGACTAAATGTGCAAGCAATAAAAAAAAGAAAATTTGAAAGCATAAAAAATTTATTAGAAAAAACAAAAGTTTAAATCAAATCCCTTTTGCCGTATTACACATTAAAAAAAAACCCATTATTGGTTTTGCTTTGTCCATAAAACTTCGAACTAATAAAATATAACACAATTTATCCGGAATGTTAAACACCGTAGAAGAAAACAAACTCCAAACGCCAAAAAAATGATGGCCGCCGTCAGGAAGGGGTTAAGGATCTCATAGTGATATTTTTTTTTGCCTGCAGTTTTCGCCGCAACATTCTTCGAATTTCTATTTTGTAACCGTGACATGTCAAGAGATGTTTGACACTTCCTTAAAGTTATTGACATTTTTGCACGTCCCCACACAGTATATTTGTCTATTGCTGCGGCCTGACGTTCTTGGCAGCGTTACGGACAATTCCCCGTATTTCGACATTCTTCCAACTCTGCCATTTGCTAATGTAAAAAGGAATTGTTTGCTCAAGTTCTCATTTGGCAAATGGGGAGTCTAATGTAAATGGAGGCACCTAAGCTTCTGGTGATGTCCATGGTTGTGAAAGAGAAGAAAGCCGGGCGCAGGGAAGGTTCGAGCTGAACAGTCACTTATCTTACATTCTTCTAGAATTTCAGGGTTTACAGTAGCGTGTGAAAGTTTTAGGCAGGTGTGAAAAAAATACTGCAAAATAAGACTCCTTACAAATATAGAAGTGTTAATAGTTTATTCAGCAATTAACTTCGTGGAGTGCAAAAGGCAATTTCGAATCTCCACACACCTATATGGCGCTCTCCCTAAGGAGAAATCTTCCCTTTCTGAGCCACTCATTGCCTCCCACCCAGCCAAGCCAGCATCGCTCTGCTCTGCACTGATGAGGGGCAAACACCAGGGCTGTGGAGTCGGCAAGCCAAAGCCCCGACTCCGACTCCTCAATTTCCCAAACCTCCGACTCCTGACTCCCGCATACATGGCCCATGTTTAAGGGATAACTTTACTGTAGTAAAATGGTAACATCAGGCTGTTTATCACCTTATGATACAATAATCAAGCTATTTAGGTAGAACAGACACTGACAAGCAAAAGGGTAACAATGTTTTGATCTTTTGAACACTTGTGGGTGGAGTTGAAGAAAAAGCTGTATTTGTATCCAAGTCCAGTCTGCACCAACATTGGGAATGTGTAGAAGAGACCTGGGATCAGATTTTGGTCAAGATATGCTTGAATCTGATTCAGAGCCCAGAAGGATTCAGGCAGTATTGAAAACCAAAGGTGGATTTCCCAAATACTAACAAAATAATAAAAATTAACATTTTGATTTTTAGGAGCAAAACAGTAACAATGCAGTTACAGGAAAGAATCTGCAGAACTAAGCAGATGCTAAATACTTGCAAGTCAAATTTATGTATAAGATAGGTAAGATGATTGTATATAAAATTACAGTAGCCTCATGTACAAAGCTGTAGTGGATGGTAAGATATGGAGCCTGAAAGTCACAAGTTCAAAACATTGTTACCATTTTGCTTGTCAGTGTAAAATATATTTATTGGATATGACTTTAGAACACAAAAAAATTGTAAATATGCAAAACAATGCAGGAACATTTTGGGAGTCGCTGAATTTGAAATAGTATAAGAAATAGTATTGCCTCCATCAGATCCTGCATACATGACCTCACATCTGATCTCATTATTTCCAGGCTAGAGAACGGCCTCTCTACACTAACTTGGGGGCAAAGCGGGGGCCCCAGGGGCAAACATCTCTAACAAGTCAGGGTATAAAGGAATTGCCTCAGCCACAGTCAGGTCTGATGAATGGTTGAACTCTTCTACTTCTTTGAAAGCAGGTGAAAAAATTTGCTGAAATCTGTTTGCCCTGGGGGCGGGATCTTTTCCCCTTGGGAATCGCTTTGCCTGCTCCATGTCCTCACTTACACTCCTTGTGATGAGGCTGAAGATAAGGGAGCAGTAGCACCGGCCGCACCTAACTCCTTCTGCTCTTTGCACTGCATCGAATTAACTGGACCAACTTATATATTTTGGGAGTCAGAGTCGGTCCCTTTTATGACTACTCCGACTCCTGCAAAATAGGCACGACTCCGACTCCACAGCCCTGGCAACCACCCCAAAAAACGGCTGTCTACAGTTGGGTGATGCTGGCTTTGCTAAATATCCCTTTTGCTTTCCAAAGACCCAGTGGGTCAAAAGCAAATTGAGGATTTGTTACATCCAACAGAGGGCACTTGAGCTTCTCAGCTCCTTTCCCATAATGCCTTGTGATATTCAGAAATTAACAAAATTCTAAATAAACAGATCTAAGTTAAGTCAATGTCTGGTGTGACCGCCCGTTGCCTTTGAAGTCCTGGAAGTGATGATGTGGCCCCACAGAGCCCTGATCTCATCATCATCCAGTCTGTCTGGGATCATAGGAAGAGACGGAAGGATCTGAGCAGCTACATCCACAAGAGATCTGGGCTCAGTTCTCCAAGATGTTTGGAACAACCTCCCCGCCGATCTCCTTTGTAACTATATCCAGTTACCTAGAGGAATAGGCAGAGGTGGTCACACCGAAAGTCAAGGGGACTTAGATTTCTCTTTTCTGCATTAACTTTCCATCTTTTTAATTGACAAAATGAATTATCAACGCTTCTATAAGTGAAAGTGTCCTGAATTTGCAGCATTTTTACCGCACCTACTTACAGCTGTGTCTCCACTGCACACACCTTCGGTTGTTTTTTTTTTTTAGTGGTTTTTCTAGACTGAAACGGCTGAAAAAAACGACTGAAAACAGATCTCATAGACTGTAAGGACTTGTCCCCACGGTAGGGTTTACAGTCGGTTTTACAGATGGTTTTCAAATTTGAATACCATCTGTATACCGACTCTCAACTTTTTACATTGACTTTAATAGAAAATCCGTGCAGCAGTCTCCACCGAATGGATTTTCTGCTGGACAGTTCTTGACGCCGCCGGCAATCTGAAAAACTTAGAACATGTTAATTCTTCCGCCCAGTTTTCGGGAAGAACATGAACATGTGGGTGCAAAGGGGGACGGCTTGAATCTGCAAACCATGGACAGAACTGTCCCCCACGTGCCAAAAAAAAAAGACTAAACAAATCTCACCGGTATTTTGTCTTTGCCATGGGAACACACCCTAAGGCCATGTCCCCAGTGCACGGGTTTTCGGCCGGTTTTTTAGACCGCCTGAAAAACCGGCCGAAAATTAGCACAATGGTGCTCTATGGAAAACCCGTGCAACAGTCCCCACTGCACGGGTTTTCCGCCTGGCATTTTTGTCGCCGGCGGTCCGGCGGCAAAACATAAAACATGCACCATCTTCCGACGGAAGATGTGCTTCTTAATGGGAGGGGGAGGGCTGTTCTCCACTCATCGCCGTGGGGACGGCCGCAAAACAGGACAAATACCGGCCGGCAAACCGGCCGGTATTTGTCCACTGCCGCGGGGATGCGCCCTAACAGTAAAAAAAGAGTTCTGTAGTCACCACGTTTTTTTCTGCTCCACGTCATAGTTTGAAACATGTTGCCAAAAATGACAGAGCAGAAAATTTGCCATTGAAGTCTGTGTAAACTGCCGGACTTTTTTTGAACGTTAGGCTATGTCTACACTGCATCAGAGAAAAAAACGGCCCCAAAAGCGGCCGTTCTCTCTCTGATGCAGGACCGCGGCTTTTGTCACGCTTTGTGCAAAAGCCGCGGCCGCTTCTCGTTTTTCCGGCGCCCCCCATACAATAGCATTGTATGGGAAGACGTCAAGAAGACGAGAAGCACCGGCGTATTATACAACATGTTGTATAATACGCCGCTGCCGAAAGACCGGCAGAGAAAAAGACGAGCTGTGTAGAAGCAACTCGTCTTTTCTATTGCCGTCTATGGCACCACACTGACGATCGTATCTGCGGCGCTTTTAAAAAACGAAAATCTCCGGAGATCCGATCGTAATCATGTGCAGTGTGGACATAGCCTTATTTTAAGATTATTTGACACATTTTTTGCAGAAATCCACAGCAATTATAATGCTGTGTATTTCTGCAAAACAAACGCAACAAAAAATGCAAATCATGCCAAAAAAGGGTTGCATTTTGAGTTGTTTTTGCTATCCACTGGACAAAAAACTCAGTTTTATGAACGGTTTTTAGGATTTGGTTTGCAATGAGTTTTTTTTGCCTACTGCAAAGAGTAGACCTCGCCTAAGGGCATGTCCCCACTGCACGGGTTTTCCACCCGGCGGTTTTGCCGTCCGAAAAGAATTGAAAATGCACATTTTTTCATCCGGTTTTCGGACGGAATATGTGCAAATGAATGTGAAGGGAGAGGGCTCATCGCGGAGAAAAGCCGTAACCCCGCGGCCGTGTAATAAACCGACCGGTATTTGTCCTCTGCCGTGGGGATGCGCCCTAAGACTTTTGCACAGTACTGCAAGTCTTTGAGTGCTCGCATGAAATAGTCATCAGAATGTATCCAGGTGAAAAGTACAACAGAACAGACAATTGCATTTGCTTAAAGTGCACCTTAGGTTTTGGGTAACTTTTGACATGTCAGAAGTTTTTTGGATTCTGAGGCCCCTCCGATCACTAATACAAAGGGGCATTAGTGCCAGGAGAACATTGTGCCCCTTTGTTCATATTTGACTTTGGTCAGAGAGGCAGGGTTCGGGCACGTTCACACGGTAAGGGACAAATACCAGTCGGTTTATAGGACCGGCATTTGTCCTGTTTTGTGGCCGTCCCCACAGCTGCGGAGGGGTGGGGAACAGCTTTCCGCCGCGATGATCCCCCTTCACATTGACATGCACAGATTTCGTCCGAAAACCGGACAGAAGACTGTGCTTGTAGAATGTTTTGCGGCCTGACCGCAGGCGGAAAAACCACCAGACGGAAAACCCGTGCAGTGAGGACTGCTGCACGGGATTTCCATAGAGCACCATTCTGCTAATTTTCGGCCGTTTTTTCAGGCGGTCTGAAAAACCGGAAACTGGCCGAAAACCCGTGCAGTGGGGACATGCCGTTAGTGGTCAATGAGTTTGGAGAAAGTAAGTGCGCCTGTGCATGTTCCTCTTGTGTTTCCAGTGGGATCAAGTCGTGTCGATCAGCAACTAAGGGGCTCAGTGCTCGGCAAACTTTGTATATTTAATGTGCAAATTTCCAAATCAATTTATCGAGCTATAAAATTACAGAGAACCTATAAGGGAGGGGAGTGCGGCTTTTGCTGCAGAGTGTTGCTGAGGTAACGCATATGTAGCAGATGGAATCGCTGCACTTTCAGGACGGTCACCCAGTTTTGGTTTTATTTCGCCATGTAGCAAATCCACAATTACAGCTATGACACAGACATTTTTTATTTCGAGGACCCGTGACCTCTCCTTACGGGTCTGGTTTAGTAAACCCTTGTGTTCCCTGTGATGTAGCAATCCTGGAGCCTCTTCTCTTATAACTCTGTGTTGTGCTGTTCCTCTGTTATTCCTCCTAGAAATGTATTCCTGAATCCGTCAGCTGGGTGTGACCAGTCCAGTTGTCAGAGGGGCGTGTCCCTTAGCACTGATTGGACAATGTCAGACTCAGCAGGGACACACCTCTAACTGGTCACACCCATCTGACAGATTCAGTCATACATTTCTAGGAGGGATAACAGAGGAACAGCACAACACAGACATATAAGAGAAGAGACTTCAGAACTGTTATATCACAGGGAACACAAGGATTTGCTCATCCAGACTCGTCAGGAGATGTCACAGGAACTCTTCAACTATATAAACAATACGTAGGGGGGAGTAAGGAGGAATAGCTGAGGACTGAATGAGCAGTTACTGGAGGTGTACTGGTAGCACTGGTGATTTATCCACAGTATATGTAATCTGTCGCCTGACCTGGGGCTCTCCTTGGACACATATTTGCTTTCTGTTACTATTTGCAGAGCACAGGTAGGAATGATCACAAAGTCTCTGCTCCTCAATCTTCTTGTGACTCACCACAAATGCTTGTATGATTGCAGATTGTCTGTTCTGTAGTGAAGCAGCTATGAGCCACAGGAAATGGGCGACGCGGGTGATGGGGTGAGGTGAGCAGGAGAGGTGCTGTTGCAATGTGTGCATTCAGGCCGGGATGGACCACCTTGTTTATTTTCTAGATGATTTCCACAGGAAATGATCTCAGTGTAACCTACGACTGACACAAGCTTGGGCCCGGTGCACACCTGCCTCAGAAGCTCCATTTTGGAGCCTCCATCACAGACTCTGGCAAAAATAATGGGAAAAAAAAAATAGTTCTTCCGTGATGGAAACCCAATGGACTCCTGTGTGGTCAAGGGGGGTGTCGGGCACCATTGGTGTCTGTCGTGGAACAGATCTGGTTTCACCTCTGCAATGGAAGCTCTGGAACACCAACTGGAACCGAGTGTTCTAGAACCTACTGCTAGTATTAAAGGGGTTTTGCCACAAAGTAAAATTGACGTGGGAAGTTTGTAAATTAAATAACAAGCATTTTCACCATTCATCATTATTAAAAATTCTGCACCGTTTTTGTCTTAGCTGCTCCTTTAGTGATTCATTGTTTACAGCTCGTCTCCAGGGGATACGACCAGGACTGAGAGCTCCTCAGTCCTGGTCGCACATGCTCAGACATCACCTCTCTTCTCAGGCAGCTACTGAGTGTTCAAACCCCAGGTGCTGTCATTTTACTCCCGTCCTCTGTCCTCCTTAGTAATCACACACTCACTGCTGAGCGAGTGTTCAACCCAAGGTGCTGTTATTCTACTCCTGTCCTCCTTAATAATTAGTCAAACAGTGCAAATAAATAAAAAAAGAAACCTCAGTGAGGTCTGTACATTGCTAAAGAGAAAAAAAGTCCACAGGTTTGGTTCCTACAGGGATTTGAACCGAGGACCCTTGTGCTGTGAGGCAAAAACTTTACCTCTGAGCTACAATGTAGCTACTTACAATTCTATACATAAACAAACCTTTCTTTGACTACAGAGAGGAAAGGCCTGGTGATGTCATCCTGTTGGGTCACATGATGTGCAATTTAAACAAATCAAACACGCCACTTTATGAGCACACAGAGCTGAAGAGCTGGATGCAGGAGCTATGAAATGAGATTGTGGCAAAACCCCTTTAAATACTCATCACCTTCTAAGGAGTTACTTGTTACAGCAACTGTGTTGAATTCATTAGTAAAGATCTAGGATAATGTACTCTCTGTTGCTTGGGTGCACAACCTGAGGCCTTGGGGTCACATGTAGCTGGCAGTGCCATTCCGTATGGCCCCCATCCTTCTGGTTACCATGCTTGTGTGTGCCTGGTGGCTGCTTACGTGCATAAGGAAATGGGAGCAGGGACTGATAAATACTATGACGGACTGTGTGACCACCTCTGAGACCCCTACTACTGGCGGAATGGGGGTCTCTGGACTAGAGGCGTAACTTGAGGCTCCTGGGCCCTAGTTGAAAAAGTGAAATGGGGCCCACCCAGCTACCATGTGCCATTTACAATACTGATGTTGTCTTATTTAGGGCTTTTGGGGCCCTTTAGGTTGCAGGGCCCGGTAGCCACTGCTACCTCTACGCCCCTGCTCTGGACCTCAGAAGGGACTGGGTGAGGTGAGGAGGTGACCATACATTGGTTTATCTGTCATGGCTTTCCTTTGATAGATGGTGGACCTGGCTTCTAGGTTACAAGCAGATATTGGCCTAGAACAAGGGCCTGCAACGTTGGCTCTCCAGCTTTTGGGAAACTACATTTCACCCTGAATCTCAATGGACAGGCATTTGGCCTTGGTTCTCTAGGGGACTCCCAGGTCACTATCCCCGATGTGGTCATTTGTGGCAATAGATGATGTGGTACCAAGGTAAAGAACAAAAAGGTGTAGTCAGGGAGGCAGAGCTCATGCAATTTCAGAAGCAAAGTCAAAGGTCAGAGCAGGCAGCAGGCAAGTAACCAGGTCAAAGGACAGTATGGGGTCGATATCAAGAAACACCTGCAGAAATCACTGAGGAACACCAGATTGCCCAATCACAGAACAGGCAGCGAAGTAGGGTACGGTGTCTTAAAGGGAATGTGTCATCAAAAAATTAGTCATTGTTTAATTCCCATTTTTATCTTAAACACATTTTTTAGGAATTTTTGGTTGTTTTTTTTAAATTTTTCATATCACTTTCAATTTTTTTTAATAATTCTTAAGTCTTGCAGTTTTCACTTTGGCCACTAGGCCTTGCTTGCACTGCTTTAACAGCAGTCAGAGAGATGCTTTACAGTAGTTTCATGCACATAGGAGACTTAAGACTGACTCGGTCCCATTCAATTCTCTAGGAGAGTTCTCTAGTCATGCTCTGTGACCTGGGAAGAAATCACTGTGCAAGGAAGGGAAAGGGTGAACTATGACTATTTTCTCTTGTGACTGGTGGATCCTGTGTTGTCTTTTCACACTGGTGTCTCCTTTCAATTTAACCCTCTTTGTGCTGATAATGAGCAGACAACTGAGAATCTTTCTGTACAGAACAGGAAGTTCAGGAAGGGAAGATCTCTCCTTAAGGAGAGCACCGAACGAACGGCTTGTAGAGTTTTTGTTTTGCCTTTACCGGTGCTCTCCTTAAGGAGAGATCTTCCTTCCTGAGCTACCGATGCCTCCCACACAGCCAGCCAGTATCTTCTCTACTCTGCACTGAAGAGGGACAAAAATCCCGAAACAGTGTTGTCTGTAGATGAGAGATACTGGCTTGGTTAAAAAATCCTTTTTGCTTTCTCAAGACTCGGTGGGTCAAAAGCAAATTGAGGATTTGTTTCAACCAACAGAGGGCGCTGTGGGCTTCTCAGCCCCTTTCCCATAATGCCTTGTGAGAACAGGAAGTGTCAGACTGTTATTAGGCTTAGTGGCCAAAGTGAGAACTGCAGGACTTAAGAATTATAAAAAAAAAATATTGAAAGTGATATGGAAAATTTAGAGAAAATATAACCAAAAATTATTTTAAAAAATGTGTTGTACATAAAAATGTGAGCGAAACAATAAGACCTTTTTGATGACACACTGCCCCTTTAAGTCAAAGAAGACCAGTATGTGCTTGCACTGGACAGTGGTCCTGAGGTGGATTCAGCAGGAGGGCAGAAAGCTACAAGGTCAGTGGCTTTGTTGGTGGCCACGGATTCCAAGCTGTATTCAAAACTTATGAGAAGTACAATGTAGAGAGGCAAATGCATGGTCTCTTCCTTTCTGGAGGGTGGATGGTGAGGACGGGGGAGACTGCATTCTCCATATAAGTGGGAGAGCCCTGGAGTTCGGCCAACGTCAATACAAACTCCATGTCTTGATGGTGCCGTCGCCAACAGTAATTTATATAGTGATAATGTTAATGTACATCAATGAAGGACTTTTTATCCTTGAGGTTTTTCTGCATTACATCACCCAATAATCAATATCACTTTAAAAAAAAAAACATGCAGTAATGAGGCGTCGCACGGCGAGAAAAGCCAGCGATTACACAATGCTTCTCTTTCTGTGATGAGCTGGAGCCGTGTGAGATGCGCCACAGTATATGTGTGCGATGTATGCGCCGCTGATGGATTCTCCAATCTTTTTACTTATTTTACATTTGTTTTTCATTACAGTTTGCAATTTTATGTCTCATGAAAAGTGCCTCAAGCATGTGAAGACCCTGTGCAGTTGTCTGGCTCCAGGTCTCGTAAGAGTAAGTAATAAACTACGAGTCTCATATTTTATATGTTGTTCCAAAACACGTTCCCCGACTGGTTCTGGTTCGAATTTGTAAAGTTCCTGGATGATGTTTTCTTCCCTCCCACTTCTCACCCACAAACGCACCTAATAAAGTGGGAACTCAGTTTTTAGGGTTTACTCCATTCATGTCTTTGGAAGTTGTTATTGCTGGGTTACTTAAAGGGGTTTTCTCGCTACAAAGATCATATCTCAGATTATGGGGACAGTAAAAATAAGCACTTTTGTAATTGGTTTGCATTACCTCTGTCACTTAGTATGGAAGATATGAGCTTTATTGTGCATCAATAACTATTTTTTGCAGCTCCTAGTCGGGACACGCCTCCTGGCTGGATACCGCCCCCCCCCCCCTAGAAACTGCACTGTGATTGGCTGGCTGACATTTCATTCAGCCTTTTTGGGAAAACCGTCCCCGGCCCAGATTCCGCCCCTGGGACAGCCCCCTGCACTGTGTTTTGGCTGACTGCCCTTTTTTCATTCAGCCTATTGGGACCCCCCCCCCCCGGTCGGATTCCCCCCCTTGGACTTTTCCCCCCCCCTGAACTGGAGGGGCTGACGTTTTTCATTCAGCCTGTTGAAAAACGCCCCAACGGAAAACCCCCAAAAACCCCCCCTTGGCTGGGGATTGGTTTACCTGCACACTCGTGTTTACTCCCCTCTGAGCTTTTTTAAAACTGAAAGAAAAAACCGTTTGTGAGGGGGCGGCTGGCTTTTAAAATTTCCTCTCCAACTCTATGGTAAAATGATCGGGTAATAAAAACCGGTTTTTAAAACTCAAGATCCCCTTCAGAAACTCAGTTTATGTCCTTTTTTCCCCTAAAATAAAAACCCCATATAACAAAATTCCTGCCCTGATAAAAACAGGGGGAAGAGGGGGGGGGGATTTTAGTGTGCATTCCTACATGTGTTTCTTTCCAAAGGTTTCCCAGGGGTTTTGGGTAAAAGGGGTTTTAAAAAAAACTTGGGGTCAATTTAAAATTTTTTAAAGGCAAAAACCCCCAAGGGGGCTTGTGGGAAGCCCCGGGGAAAAGGGGGGAAGGGGTTTTGGGGGGCCAGGGGAAAAGTTGGGGGAAACCCGCCCAAATTGCGGGGGGGGCCCCTTGGGGGAGAGACCCCCCCCTTGTCCCCTCCTCCCCCGGGGGAAAACCCCCCTTTCCCCCTTAAAAACCCGTTCAAGGAATGCTAAAAAATTGTCACAGCCGGGCTTGGGGAGGAGGGGAAAACGCATCCGGGGAGGAAAAGACACGCCCTCCCTTGGGAAGGAGGGGTTAAAAACCCGCCTCCTGGAAGGAGGGAAAAACCCCCGCCCTAAAATGTTGGGGGGAGGCCCAACCCGCCCCCTTGGAGGAGAGCCCCCGGGGGGGCCCGCCTGCGGAGAGAATTAAAACCCGTTCCCCCCTGCAGGGAGGGGAAAAAAACCCCCCTGCTGAGGGGATTTGGAAAAACCCCCCGGGGGGCCCCTCCCTGAGGGGGGAGGGAAAAACCCGCCTGCTGAGGGGAGACCCCCCTCCTAAGAAAAATTAAAAGGGAAGGATTTTCAAATTAAATTTTCTTAGAATTAGCTGAAGAGCACGAACGCTTTAAACAATAAAACCCCCTTTTAAACCCAGTCCCTTTGGGCTTCCTGACTTCCCCCCTTTTAAAATCCCTTTTGGGCTTTATTATTATAAAAATCTTATTTTTTATTTTTTAATGCAAATGAAGACAATAGATAAAAAAACCCAACCCCCGTAAACAAACCCCCCCCAAAAAACTTTTGGCCGTTTAAACCACCCTTAATGTGGGAATGCCCAAAGACTTTTTAGTCCCCGGGCGGTCCCCTTTTCAAATTTTTAATGAATTTTTTAAACTTATGCATCCATTGTCAAATTAATTTTATCCATGTTTATAATAAGTTTTTTTCTGAAAATTTAAAAAACCTATACGAGCACTAACACTTTAAAGGTTTCTAGGAGGTCATGTGGGTCGATGTTTACCTGTTAGGGGTCTGGCCGTGCATAACGCATAGACACTGTTTATGGTTAGTTTCCATTTGCTTTCAAAATGTCAGGAACGGAAGATTCTAGAGAGCTGTTTTGGCCGGGTCTGGTGTGCAAATGAACAACATTTATGCGAGTTACAATATTTTTGAAAAAATGTGTCTAAAATTAGTTGGCCCCGGACTTACCAGAATTGGTTGCGGGTTTGGGTTTTTAGGGGGGATAAAGAACAGACAGCAGTAAACCTTAAAAGGGAATGTGTCTTTAAAAAAAAATGAGGCATTGTTTAAGCCCCTTTTTTTATTTTAAAAAACACATTTTTTTTGGAATTTTATTTTTTTTTTTAAATTTTTTTCTTTTATCATTTTAAATATTTTTTTTTAAATTAATTTTTAATCTTGCGTTTTCCTTTGGGCCACTGGGCCGTTTTCACTGTTTTAAAGCAGCCCAGGGGAAAATCCCTTTACATTTTGCTTCATGCACATGGGATTTTAAGACGGGACTCATTCCCAATTTTACTTCTATGGAAAAGGTTTTCAAAATAAAGGTCTGTGACCTGGAAAGAAACCCACTCGGCAGGGAGGAGGGGGCTGGGGAACTGTGACTGGTTTGGTACCCCTGTGTTATCAATTCACTTTGGGGGGTGCCTTCTATCAGTTTGACCGTCTTTGTGTTTATAATGAGCAACTACTGAAAAATCTTTCTCTACAGAACGGGAAGTGTAGAATATTTGGCCAGTCCCCCAAAGGGTTGAAAACGGGCATACTTAAAAATTTATTAAAAAAAATATTGAAAGGGGTTTGGGAAAAATTTTTTAAAAAAAAGAAACTTAAACCAAAAATTTTTAAAAAAGGTGTTGAAAAAAAAAACGTGAGTTAAAACAATAAGTCATTTTTGATGGACATTCCCAAAAACCCACTTTTTGCCAAATTTGGTCTTCACTGTCGTTTTTAGCGGGAAAGGGCCACCATCCCCGTTTGGAGTACCCTGCTGCCTGCAGAGATGCTGGGGCTGAGGAGGAGCTGGAAGGGTCAGGCGTTGAGGCTCCAGATCTTCGTTTCAAAGTTGTTGTTTTTTAAAGAACAGCTGTTTCTGAAATCTGACCTCAGAGAATCTGAGCTGTTTAGACTACAACTTGGATTTTCTATTGGGGGCTATGGGGGAGGGTTTTTTTTAAAGTTGAAATTTGTTTTGGTTTTTTAAAATTCCAAAATTTCACGCCCAAAAAACAAACGGACCCTTAGTGTTTTCCGGGACTTTTCCCTTTTTTGAGCAGGTATTTTAACTTTTTGGGTTTTTAATATCAAAATTAATGGGGGACTTAAATGACTACTTGCCTCCGTTGCTGTCTTCCTGGATGGAAGCCCCCGGCGGGTTGTCATTTTTTAAAGGGTTTGATTTTTAAAGGCGACTCAAGCTGTTCGAGCATCAGTAGCCACGAGCAACCGCAATACAAGGTTAATATGATCTTAAACTGCAGTGCCCGTTGGGCATTTCCCCAAAGTGCCCCCATAAGGGGGCTCTGCAGGCACGGGGGAAGACTATGTATGCCCCTGACTGCGGGTCAGTGCAGGGGACCGGGGCCTGTGCCCTTTCTCTACCACAATTTTTAGTGGAAATAAAACCCTTTTCCCAAAGACCGCATCACCAAGAGTGGGTCCCCGCTGGCTCCCATATGAGGGGGAACTCTGTTTGTCGGAGCGCCTGCAGACCGCTATTGCACCCCCCAAAGGGGGCCCCCTTTTTAAATAAGGTTTCTGTCCATTCTTTTTCTTTAAGTTTTAAATGTCCTGTGGTTTCCGGTCATAGAAATACTTGGCATCTATTGCCCCGGGTGGGGAAGATGGGAACCCTCAAAGACATAATCTGCTAGGCCCCAAAGACCACCGGCAAATCCAGATCCCCTTTTTCTAGTTCTATAAATATTTTTGCCCCAAATGCAAATTTTTTTCCAGGTTAAAAATTTTAAAAAAAATCCTTTTGTATTTTAACCTTTGTTTTGCTCTCTTGCCGCCCCCCAATTTTTAATTCTACCAGGTCCCTTGTTTGTGGACTTGGTGGGCTTTGTGCACTCTGTGTGGTCAGGAATTTTTGCAAAATTTTTGGCCCAAATGTAGTCTTATCCTCTATTAAAGAAAAGGGCTCCCTTCTTTTCTGCTGTGTTTTTTTAAAGGGCAAATGTCCCACTTTTAGCCCTGTATAGATGCCTTTCTTTTTTGCTGAAATTCTTAAATATGGAGATTAATCCTCAAAAGGAAAAAGGGGGCGCTGGCTTTCGGGAACCCGCTGGCGGGCGGGGCCCTTTTTGGGGACCCCAAATGGGGGCACTGAGGCTTGGGGGCCCCCTTTTGGGGGGCCCCTGGCTTTTGGGAGCCCACTGGTGGCGCTGAGGCTTGGGAGGCCCGCTGGGGGGGGCGGGGCCCGGGGGGCCTTTTGGGGGGGCCCCCCCCCCGGGGGGTTTTGGGGCCTGGGGACTGTTGGGACCCCCGGCCGGAAAAGGCTTTTTTGGGAGCCCATTTTGGCACTGCCTTTTTGGGACCCCCCACCTTTTTTGGGCCACGGGGACTTGTTTGGGAGCCCGCCGGCAGGGCTGGCTTTTTTTTGGGGGGGGTTCCCCCCCCGGGGTTTTGGGGGCCCTGGGGGGTTTTTTTGGGAGCCCCCCCCTTGGGGGGGGGGGCGCTGATTTTTTGGGGAGCCCGCTGGTGGCGCTGGGTTTTTTGGGACCCCGCGAGGGGCGTTTTGGGAGGCCCCCTTGGAAGGGCCCCCGGGGTGGCGCGGTTTTTGGGAGCCCCCTGGTGGCGCTGGGGCGGGACCCCCGGGGGCGGGGTTTTGGGGCCCCCCGGGGCCGGATTTGGGACCCCGGGGTGGCGGGCCGGGGGAGGGTTTTGGGGGGGCCCCGCGGGCCGGCGCGGGAGGGGCCCTTGGGGGGATTTCCCCCCGGCCCGGGCTGGGTTTTTGGGGGGCCCCTGGGGCGCTGAGGCTTGGGAGTCCCGCTGGCGGCGCTGGCTTTTTGGGAGTCCCGGGCCCGGGGGGGCCCGCTGGGCCTTTTGGGACCCCCGCCGGGGGGCCCCTGATTTTTTGGGGCCCACTCTATAGATCCTTTACATGTCTCTTTCTCTGCCTTTCTCCTTGAAAAGCAGCCCCCAAAGTTTGCCAAAACCCCAGGACCCATCTCCCCCCCGGGTAAATCTGAACTGTTTTTGGACCTTTAAAGAGGTTGTCTCAATGCAGACACTGACATATTGCTAGGATTTTTTGATAGACCTTTGTCCCAGAGGTGAGAGCTTGACCTCACTCTCTAGAATTTTCCACTCGGCTATTCTTGGAACTCCCATAGATTTCAATAGGAGAGACCTGACCACAACTCGGAGAGGTTTTACGGCTTGTTCTGGAGATAGGTGTGGGTCCAAGAGTTGGGACCTGGATCTTTCAGACATTGATGGCATATCTTATTCATATGACATCAGAGTCTGTAGTGGGAAAAGCCCTTTATTACTGTTGTTAACGTGAACTTGTAAATGGAGACTTGTAGGGTGAGGAGTGATGTTAACTGGTTGGTAGAAGAGTTTAAAAAAAAAAAATTGTGTAGCGGAAAAATAAAGTTTTGGCTCTTGGAAGGCGGTGAGGGAATAATTTAATTGTTGAACAAAAATTGCTGTGGCATTAAGGGATTTAAAATAGTCAGGTCTCTCCACTATAGGCAGGGCTGTGGAGTCGGAGTCGGTGCCTATTTTGCAGAGGGGAGGAGTATAAAAGGACCGAACTCCCAAAATATAATAATTGGCCATTATTCGAGCAGTGCAAAAGAAAAAGGGAAATTTGGCCCGGCTACTGCCCCCAATTTCACCTCTCACATGAGGATTAAAATTGATTGACAGGGAGCACAAAGCGCTGCCCCGGGGGAAAAATTTGCCCGGGGGCAAACAAATTTCAGTAACATTTTTCAACTGTTTTCAAAAAAGTAGCAGAGATCAACCATTCATCAACACGGACTGGGGGCTGAGGAAATTTCCCTTTTCCCCGACTTTTTAGAGATGTTCCCCTGTGGTCACCGTTTCCCCCAAACCCAATTAGTTGAGGGCCCCGTTTTCTAGCCTTGACATACAGAGATCAAGTGAGGTCACTATGAAAGATCTGATGGGGGCAAACATTTTCTCAGAACAAATTCAAGACCCAAAATGTTCCGCAGTGTTTTGCATATTTACCTTTTTTTGGGGTTTTAAAGTCATATCCAAAAAATATATTTTACACTACAACAAAAAAGGGAACAAAGTTTTTAAACTTTTGAACTTTCAGGCTCATATCCACCATCCACTACAGTTTGTACATGAGGCCTGTAATTTTATATACATCACTTACCATCTTATACACAAATTTGACCCTTGCAATATTTCCTCTCTTTTTTCTGCGATTCTTTCCTGTAACTGCATTTACTTTTGCCCTAAAAATCAAAATTTAAATTTTTATTATTTGTTATATTTGGGAAATCCACCTTTTGGTTTTAGCCTGCCCAATCCTTTTGGGCCTTTGGGTAATTTAACATTCTTTAAACCAAAAACGATCCCAGGTCTCTTCTACAATTCCCCAAAGTTGGGCAGACTGGCGGATACAAAAAACAGCTTTTTTTCAACTCTACCCACAAGTGTTAAAAAACAAAACATGTTTCCCTTTTGCTTTCAGTGTCTGTTTTACTAAATGTTTTTTTTTGGAAAACAAAAAGGGGGAAAACAGCCGGGTTTACCAATTTTCAAAAAGTAAATTTTTACTTAAACATGCCCCTGTATGGGGGGAGTCGGGGGGGATTTGGGAAAAAGAAGTCGGGGGCTTTGGTTTTCCGTCCCCCCAGCCCCGGCTGAGCATGGACGCTCTTTAAGGGGCTCCAACGGGGAAGGGACAAATACCGGGTTTTTGACCCGGGATCTGTCCCGTTTGTGTGCAGTGCACACGGCCGTGGGGGGGAACGGCTTCTCTCCGCGATGAGCCCTCCCCCTTCACATTCACAGATTCCGTACGAAAACTGGGCGGAAGATTGTGCAAGCACAATGTTTTGTAGGAGGCCCGTAGGTGGAAAAACCGTTGGGCGTAAAACCCATGCAGTGGGGACACGCCCTAAGTCTACCACAAGTGGTCTAAAACTGTGTTTTTGTCTCCTCCATCCTGAGGAGCGGGGTCGGTGGGGGGGCAGAGATGCCGACTGTCATTTCATTTCTTTCTCCTTTTCTATGTTTTCTATTTATCGGAGCTGAACACCTTTTGAGCTCTTCCATCCTAGTCCACTCTTTGTTGACTCTATTTCACCAAATGTGTTGCATTAAAAGATCAGTTTATGATTTACTGAAATAGTTTGTTGATAAAAGATGCTGAAGTTCGTTATGGACTAAAGTCCTTATGCATTGATACCTAACCAGTAATGTTTTATTGTGCTTTCATATGTAACTAGCTATATGGTCACTCAAGGTGACCTTCATGGAGGGTATCTGGGCTGTGTGAACTTCAAAATCCGAAATTAAAGAAAGGAAAACAAAGTAGCCTTATAAAAAGTGTTGAATACAAGACACTGATACAGCTTAGTAATTAAAGGGGTTGTGCATGTTCTGTTTTTTTTTTTTTTTTATAATAAATTTTGGCTGTGTATATGTGTACATGCACAATCCAATATCGGCAGCACACTGCTATCAGCAGCACACTACTAGCACTAGAAAACAATCAAAAAGAACATAGGAACTATTGGGAAAGCATTTCTGCTACTTAGAATACATGAAAAAATTTGCAGTTCTTAGGGCCACATGTATGAAAACTGTCTAGGTCTAAAACTCACTTTTGCCCATAGCAACCAATCAGAGTGCTCCTCTCATTTTTCCAGAGCACTATATGAAATGAAAGGGGCGCTGTGATTGGCTGCTATGGGCAATAAAGTACATTTTAGACCTAGACAGTTTTCATACATGTGGCCCTTAGTGTACATTTTTGATCAAAACTGTATAAGCCCACCTGTCATTGGCAAGGCGATCTCAATACAGGTGGGAACCTACACTATTTGTTACCTGTTCAGACCTCCACATTTCAGGGAGAGAAGATTCCAGCTACAAGCTACGATGTTTTAATTTAAAAACCTGTGCAAGTGGACTTGTATAGTTTTGATAAAAAATGTACACTCAGAACCTCACATTATTCATGTATTCAAAGTAGCAAAAATGCTTTTCCAATAGTCTCTCCGTTCCTTTTGACTGTTTTTTTTAGTGCTAATAGAATGCTGCTGATATTGTTTGTTTTTGCTGCTACACCAGGGTGCACTCAATTTTTTTCCCCAAAAAAAAAATTAAAATAAAAAATAAAAAAAAAAAAATTTTGGATTTTTTTTTTTTTTTTTTGGGGTTTTTGATGTGGAGACCAAACATTGTTTCTCTAGACGGTTTGTACGGCGGAGTGGCTGGCCCCACTTTGGTTTTTTGCACTCTTCCCTCCTGCACAGGTTTTCAATCAATGAGATCAGCTTGTAGCTGGAATCTTCTCTCCCTGAAATGTGGACGTCTGAACAGGCACCAAGAGAGGTAACCTATAGAGTAGGTTCCCATCTGTATTGAGGTCACCTTGTCGATGGCAGGTGGGCTTGTGCATTTTTTGATCAAAAATCGCAAAACAATGGAGTTACCAGGGTCTATAAAGATGTATTTATATAAATCTATTTTATATAAATTCATACAAATCGCTTTAGGACAGTTTTCTCATGTAGGACACCGCTATATGATGGTGATACAGTTTCCAAATAACACTGCTGTACAAGGAACAAGTATCTATCCATAGCTTCCACAGCCAGGGGCCCTTAATGCGCATGGGGCCGCTGCTTAGTGTGCCCAATGGATAAGACAACCTTGCCCTGGCTTGAAGCCTACGCATTAAAGGGGTTGTCTAGTTCCTTTTTTTTGTTTTTGATTTTTATAAACGTGGCTCAGTATGTTTGTAAATGTGTATATATACGTTATTGAAGGGGTTTTATCATTACATTAAATGGTCTTCAGAATAAGGGGACAGTGAAAACAAGCAACTTTGCAATTGGATGTCATTAGCAAAGCTGTCTTGTTTTCACTGTCTCCCTTTTCTTGGTTTTCTGTAAACACTGTTCCCCAGTGGCAACATGTCACTCTGCACAGCCAGCAGCAGCACAGTAAACAGCAGAATTGTGCTTCGGTGCCTAATGCTGCTGCGTGTAAACATAGAAAGGAGACAGATCTGTGCTGCTGCTCTGGATGAGTTCATAGAAGACTGGATTCAACTGTAACAAGCCTCCAGCTGTGAGAGGAGAAGAGATCAGTGCTCTGAGGTCATAGAGACTGTCTAGAATGAATGCAGGCATGTGGTATGTAAACAAACAGCTGTTACAAAATAAGACTGCATAGGGAGAGGAACGACACAGTGACATGTGGACTCAGACAGAGAGGGGTGGGAAGAGCAGGGATGTGCTATCCCCTCCCACTGATCTCAAACAAAAACACTGACTCGGGAGCAAGCATGAACAGTGAAGGAGGGTGATGTCATCCCCCTTCAGTTAAGAAACACCCAGCTGGGAGGGAAAGAAACGCCCCTGGATTTGAGGAGCTGATAAAATGAAAGTACAAAGAAACAGATGAACTGATGAAGTAATAAATCCCCTTTAATCTCCTTTGTGTGTTTAAACAGAAGTTGTTACTGTAATGTGCATGCTCAGAACGTCATCCCCTACTGCTTCCTACACGATAGCATAGCCAACCAGCTGCTATGGCCAGCGCTGGTATAGAGTAACTGCCCCCAGCCCTCCCCCAAATAAAACATCACACTGCACTATAGCAGCATTGGTCTCCTGACTAGTGCATATGTGCACTAGTCAGCAGGACAGCCAGCTCTGGTATAGTAAAAATCCACACAACACATTCATAATGTATATATACACGTATAGTCTAGCAAAACAGTGTTTGGTCTGCACATCCAAAAAGTTGTTTTTGAAAAAATGAGCACAGGTGCACGCTGGTGCGGCGCTAACATACAAACACAGTCCAATCAGCAGCACACTACTAGCACTAAAAAACAGTCAAAGGGAACATAGGAATTATTGGAAAAGCATTTCTGCTACTTTATATACATGAAAAATTTGAGGTTCTTAGTGCACATTTTTGATCAAAGGGAATGTCCCTTTGTCTTTTGAGGGGGTTTTACATAGTAAGATAAGATTAGGCTAGATGAGAAGCCGCACATGAAAGGATAATGGGCTAATCTCTTTCTGCACTTGGAGGGGAGGGGCTTCTTCACTCTTATCTGGTGCTGCTGATGATATTTAGGCCTTGTCCCCACGGCATGGGTTTAACCCAGTTTTTCAGACGGTTTTCGGTTTTGAAAACAGTCTGCAAACCGGGTGAAAACTTTTAACACGGGCAGTTGCTCGGGGGCCCCACAACTATAGGGGCCTTTGGTGTTGTATGTTTGTTCCAGTAATAAGAAGAAACCTTCCCTGGATGCCTTGACTGGCTTTGTTTATGTAACGGTTTGTGTGTTTTTAGGATGTGCAAACAGGTAGGAACCATGGTGGAGAGGGGAGCCAAAGGCTCCCTGCCCTGACGATCAGTCTTGTAGACTACAGTCTGCCAGTGTCCAGACATAAGTGGCGTGATAATAGGGGTGTGTATGGAGGTGGCTAGAGGTATGACCTAGTGTGATGTCATGTATTTGGGAAGGGCCCACTGCAATCCTTAGCCCAGGGGCCCATAATGCTGTTATGACGGCTCTGTTACCGCCCGGCGGTTTTTCAGACCGCCGCCCGCCCGAAAAACATAGAACATGTTCATTCTTCTGACCGGTTTTCGGACGGCAGAAGAACATGTCTATGTGAAGGGGGGGGGATTTTTCTCTGCTAATCGCGGAGAGAAGCCGCCCCCCCTGCGGCCGTGTGCACGGCCCGAAAACAGTGCAAATACCGGTTAGATAAACCGACCGTTATTTGTCCTGTGCCGTGTAAATGGCCCCTTACACTTCTCTGACCACCATGCAATACTCTATATATAATAGCCGCACATTGGAATATGTTGTGGTAGTGTCGCTTTTAAGAAGATCTTCGAGATTTTCAGTAACATTTGTAGTGGATGGGATCATGGTAAAGTAAAAAAAAAAAAACAAACAGCTCCCACCCCTGCTGGAGCTCCGGTGTTTCCCGTCATTTCCCCATCAAGTATATTGCTCATGTGAATTTGCAGTGATTTACTGGCCTGAGCAGTCATGCTGTTCACATGAGCAGTGACCACCAAGGCCACTAATTGGTTGAATATTGCAGAAAGGGATTGCCAGACAGTTGTGACGGGAGAAGCAGGTGCTTTTGCTAATCGGGTATCCTACTACATTGAAGGGGTTGTCTCGCTACAAGGATTGCTACTTTGTATATTAAGGATCTTGCAAAAACAAGTCCCTTTGCAATATGTGTCCATTATCAGTGTCCTACCTATTCCTAGATATCTCCTCTTGTATGGGCTGCATCAGCTCCTCAGGTCGCTATAGCTACAGACCTGTTTGAGCTATGCTGATAGGCTGCCAGCACTGGTTGCTATAGATACAGACCTGTTTGATCCATCCTGATAGGCTTCCAGCACTGGTTCCTATAGCTACATATCTGTTTGATCTATCCTGATAGGCTGCCAGCACTGGTCGCTATAGCTACAGACCTGTTCAATCTCTCCTGATAGGCTGCCAGCACTGGTCGCTATAGCTACAGACCTGTTCAATCTCTCCTGATAGGCTGCCAGCACTGGTTGCTATAGCTACAGACCTGTTTGATCCATCCTGATAGGCTGCCAGCACTGGTTGCTATAGCTACAGACCTGTTTGATCTCTCCTGATAGGCTGCCAGCACTGGTTGCTATAGCTACAGACCTGTATGAGCTATCCTGATATGCTGCCAACACTTGTTGCTATAGCTATAGACCTGTTCAATCTCTCCTGATAGGTTGCCAGCACTGGTTGCTTTAGCTACAGACCTGTTCAATCTCTCATGATAGGTTGCCAGTACTGGTTGCTATGTCTACAGACCTGGCTTCTACTGCAGCCTAGTAGAAGCCAGTAAACACGCCCCTGAATTCAAAGTGAAACCAAGGAAACAGGACTGAGGTGAGATGAATCAATGTAGTGAGACAACCCCTTTAATGGGGGTGCTTCCACATCCTCCATAACCCAGAGCGCACGTTGCTCCGGAGCCAGCAGTGAGTGTGACGATGGTGCACACGTCGCTCCGGAGCCAGCAGCGAGTGTAGCGATGGTGCACACGTTGTTCTGGAGCCAGCAGTGAGTGTGACGATGGTGCACACGTTGTTCCGGAGCCAGCAGTGAGTGTGACGATGGTGCACACGTTGCTCCGGAGCCAGCAGTGAGTGTGACGATGGTGCACACGTTGTTCTGGAGCCAGCAGAGAGTGTGACGATGGTGCACACATTGTTCTGGAGCCAGCAGTGAGTGTAGCGATGGTGCACACGTTGCTCCGGAGCCAGCAGTGAGTGTAGCGATGGTGCACACGTTGCTCCGGAGCCAGCAGTGAGTGTGACGGTGGTGCGCAGGTTGGTCTGGAGCAGCAGTGAGTGTAGCGATGGTGCACACGTTGTTCTGGAGCCAGCGCAGAGTGTGACGTTGGTGCACACGTTGTTCTGGAGCCAGCAGTGAGTCTGACGATGGTGCACACGTTGTTCTGGAGCCAGCAGTGAGTGTGACGATGGTGCACACGTTGTTCTGGAGCCAGCAGTGAGTGTGACGATGGTGCACACGTTGCTCCGGAGCCAGCAGTGAGTGTGACGATGGTGCACACGTCGCTCCGGAGCCAGCAGTGAGTGTAGCGATGGTGCACACGTTATTCTGGAGCCAGCAGCGAGTGTAGCGATGGTGCACACGTTGCTCAGGAGCCAGTAGTGAGTGTAGCGATGGTGCACACATTGTTCCGGAGCCAGCAGTCAGTGTAACGATGGTGCACACGTTGTTCTGGAGCCAGCAGAGAGTGTGACGATGGTGCACACGTTGTTCAGGAGCCAGCAGTGAGTTTAGCGATGGTGCACACGTCGCTCCGGAGCCAGCAGTGAGTGTGACGATGGTGCACACGTTATTCTGGAGCCAGCAGCGAGTGTAGCGATGGTGCACACATTGTTCTGGAGCCAGCAGTGAGTGTAGCGATGGTGCACACGTCGCTCCGGAGCCAGCAGTGAGTGTAGCGATGGTGCACACGTCGCTCCGGAGCCAGCAGTGAGTGTTTCGATGGTGCACACGTTATTCTGGAGCCAGCAGCGAAGTGTGTTTGAGCGTTGGTGCACACGTCTGTTCTGGAGCAGCAGCGAGTCGAAGTGTGAGATGGGGCACACATTTGTGCCAGATCCAGCGAGACGTGTTAGCGATGGTGCACACGTTGTACGGTGCAAGCAGTGTGTGTGACGATGGTGCACCCGTTGTTCTGGAGCCTGCAGCGTGTGTAGCGATGGTGCACACATTGTTCTGGAGCCAGCAGTGGTGTGTACGTTGGAGCACACGTTGCTCCCGGAGCAGCAGTGAGTGTGACGATGTGCACACGTTTGCTCCGGAGCCAGCATGAGTCGTGACGATGGTGCACACGTTGTTCTGGAGCCAGCTGTGAGTGTGGACGATGGTCGACACATTTTCTGGAGCCAGCTGTGAGTGTGACGGATGGTGCCACCACGTTGTCCGGAGGCCAGCAGTGAGTGTGGACGATGGTGCACACGTTGTTCTGGAGCCAGCGAGCGAGCTGGAGTGTATGCGATGGTGCACACGTTGTTCTGGAGCAGCAGTGAGTGTGACTATGGTGCACACGTTGCTCCAGGAGCCCAGATGTGAGTGTGGCGATGGTGCACACGATGTTTTATTTTTTTGGTTTATTTTTTTTTTCACCGGAGCCAGCAGTGAGTGTGAGTCGTTGGTGCCTCGTTGATTATGAGCAGCACAGTGAGTTGTGGCGTTGTTTGCACACGTTTTTTGTTTGGCTGGCAAGCAGTGAGTGTGACGATGGTGCAACGTTGTTCTGGAGCCTGCAGGTGAGTGTCAACGTGTTGCGATGGTGCACACGTTGTTTCTGGATGCCAAGCAGGAGCTCGTGATTGACGATGGTGCAACGTTTGTTTGGAGCCAGCAGTGGAGTGTGACGATGGTGCACACGTTGTTTCTGGGAAGCAGAGCGAGTGTAGCGATGGTGCACCCACGTTGTTCTGGTCGCAAGCTGTGAGTGTGACAATGGTTGCACCACGTTGTTCGGAGCCAGCACTGTGTTGTGACAGATGCGTGCACCACGTTGTTCTGGAGCAAGAGCGAGTGTAGCGATGGTGCACACATTTGTTCTGGAGCATGCTGTGTGTCTGAAGATGGTGCCACACCGTTGTTATGGGTGACAGCAGTGAGTGTGACGTTGGGTGCTCACGTTGTTCTGGGCCAGCAGCGTGTCGTTTGGGGGGGGGGGGGGGGGCACGATGGTGCACACGTTTGTTCGGGAGCCTGCATGGAGTGTGACAGATGGTTGCATACATTGTTCTGAGCCAGAAGTGAGTGTGACGATGGTTGCACACGATGCTCCGGAGCCAGCTGTGAGTGTGACGATGGTGCACACGTTGCTCCGGAGGCCAGCAAGTGAGTTTGACGGAATGGTGCACACGTTGCCCGGGAGCCAGGCAGTGAGTGTGACGTTGGTGCACACGTTGTTCTGGGAGCAGCAGCGAGTGTGTGAGTCGATGGTGCACACGTTGTTTTCTGGAGCCAGCAGTGAGATGTAGCCGATGGTGCCACACGTTGTATGGAGCCAGCAGTGAGTGCTGACTGATGCGTGCACACGTTGTTCTGGAGCCAGCAGTTGTGTGTGACGATGGGTGCTCACGTTGTTTGGAGCATAGAGTGAGTGTAGCGATGGTGCACTCGTTGTTCTGGAGCCGAGACTGTGAGTCTGACGATGGTGCACACGTTGTCTCTGGTGCCAGCAGCGAGAGTGACGGATGGTGCACACGTTGTTCTGGAGCCTGCAAGCAGTGTGTGACGATGGTGCACACGTTATTCTGGAGCCAGCAGTGAGTGTGAACCGATGGTTGCACACGTTTTCTGGAGCTGCCAGTGGAGTGTGACGTGGTGCACACGTTGCTCCGGATGCCAGAGTGGTGTAGCGATGGTGCACACGTTGCTCCCGGGCGCAGCAGTGAGTGTGACGATGGTGCACATGTTGTTCTGGAGCCAGCAGTGAGTGTGTCGGATGTGCACACGTTGTTCTGGTAGACAGCAGTGAGTGTGACGATGGTGCAACCGTAGTTTATGGAGCCAGCCGCGAGTTGTTGCGATGGGCTACACCGTGTGGTTTCTGGTGCCAGCAGCGGTGTGACGATGGTGACTTGTTGTTCTGGAGCCTTTCAGTGAGTGTAGCGATGGTGCACACGTTGTTCTGGAGCCAGCCAGTGAGTTGTAGCGATGGTGCCACGTTGTTCTGGAGCAGCTGTGAGGATGTGTAGCGATGGTGCACACATCGCTCCGGAGCCAGCAGTGAGTGTAGCGATGGTGCACACGTCGCTCCGGAGCCAGCAGTGAGTGTAGCGATGGTGCACACGTTGTTCTGGAGCCAGCAGTGAAGCGGTGACGATGGTTGCACCGTTGCTCGGAGCCTGCAGTGAGTGTGACGATGGTGCACAAGTCGTCCGGAAGCCGAGCAGTGAGTGTAGCGATGGTGCACACGTTGCTCCGGAGCCAGCAGTGAGTGTGACGATGGTGCACACGTCGCTCCGGAGCCAGCAGGGGTGTTGTAGCGTGGGTGCACTCGTTTTTTCTGGATGCCAGCTGCGAGTGTAGCGATGGTGCACACGATTGATCTGGAGCCAGCTGCGAGTGTACGGATGGTGCACACGTTGTTCTGGGAGCCAGCCCAGTGAGTGTGACGATGGTGCACACTGTTGTTTTATGGAGCCAGCAGCTGAGTGTGACGTGGTGCAACGTTGCTCCGGAGCCAGCAGCGAGTGTAGCGTTGGGGCACACGTTGTTCTGGAGCAGCAGTGTGTGTAGCGATGGTGCTACACGTTGTTCTGGAGCCAGCAGTGTGCTTTAGCGATGGGCACACGTCGCTCAGGTTGCCAGCAGTGAGTGTGACGATGGTGCACACGTTATTCTGGAGCCATGAGCGAGTGTAGCGATGGTGCACACGTTGTTCTGGAGCCAGCAGCGAGTGTGACGATGGTGCACACATTGTTCCAGAGCACAGAAGCGTGTGTTGCGAGGTCACACTTTGCTCCGGAGCCAGCAGTGAGTGTGGACGAATGGTGCACTCTTGTTCTGGAGCCAGCAGCGAGGTTTGTTGCGATGGTGCACTCATTGTTCTGGGAGCCAGCAGTGAGTGTGTAGATGGTGCCACGTTGCGCCGGAGCAGCAGTGAGGTGTGACGTTTGGTTGCATCACGTTGCTCCGGAGCCAGCAGTGGAGTGTGACGTTGGACTCACACTTGTTTTTTTTTTTTTTTTTTTTTTCTGGTGCAGCAGTACCCAGGAGAGTGTGACGATGGTGCACACATCGTTCTGGAGCCAGCAGACTGTGTGTGTGACGATGGTGACAAACGTTGCTCCGGAGCCAGCTAGTGAGTGTGCCGATCGGTGGCACTCGTTGTTTTGGAGCCAGATGCGAGTGTAGCGAATGGTTGCACACGTTGTTCTGGAGCCAGCATCCGACAAGTGAGTGTAGACAAGGGTTGCACACGTTGCTCCTGGCAGCCAGCACGTGTGTGTGTCGTGGTGCACAAGTTGTTCCGGAGCCAGCAGTGAGGGGGACGATGGCTGCACACGTTGTTCTGGAGCCAGCAGTGAGTGTAGCGATGGTGCACCACGTGGTTCGGGAGCCAGCAAGTGTGTGGTGTAGATGGTGCACACGTTGTTCTGGAGCCTGCAGTGAGGTATCGATGGTGCACACGTTGTTCTGGAGCCAGCAGTGAGTGTGACGATCGGTGCACCGTTGTTCTGGAGCAGCAGTGAGTGTGACGATGGTGCACAAGTTGGTCTGTGAGCCAGCAGCGTGTGTAGCGATGGTGCACACGTTGTTCTGGAGCCAGCAGTGCGTGTGACAATGGTGCACAGTTGTTTCCGGAGCCAGCAGTGTGTGTGACGATGGTGGGCACACGGTGTTCTGGACAGCAGCCGTGTAGTAGACGATGGTGCCACATTTTGTTTGGAGCCGCTGTGGAGGTGACGATGGGGCACACGTTGTTCTGGAGGCCAGCAGTGAGTGTGACGCCGATGGTGCACACGTTGTTATGGAGCTGCAGCAGCGATGTGTGACGATGGTGCAACGTTGTGCTGGAAGCCAGCAGAGAGAGAGTGTGACGATGTGCACACATTGTTCTGAGCCAAGCAGTGAGTGTGAGATGGTGCACCGTTTGCTCCGGAGCCAGCAGGTGAGTGTGACGATGGTGCAAGACGTTTGCTCGGAGACGAGCAGTGAGTGTGCGATGGTGTGCACACGTTGCTCCAGGAGAATCAGCATTGGTGTGCGATGTGACGATGGTGCACAGCTTGTTCTGGGAGCCAGCAGCGAGGTCTTGTGACGATGGTGCACACGTTGTTCTGGAGCCAGCAGTGAGTGTAGCGATGGTGCTACAAGTTGTTCTGGACCAGAGTGCGTGTGTCGATGGTTGCTCACGTTGTTCTGGAGCCAGCACGTGAGTGTGGGAAGATGGTGCACACGTTGTTCTGGAGCCAGCAGTGAGTGTGACGATGGTGCACACGTTGTTCTGGAGCCAGCAGCGAGTGTGACGATGGTGCACACGTTGTTCCGGAGCCAGCAGTGAGTGTAGCGATGGTGCACACGTTGTTCTGGAGCCAGCAGTGAGTGTAGCGATGGTGCACACGTTGCTCCGGAGCCAGCAGTGAGTGTGACGATGGTGCACACGTTGTTCTGGAGCCAGCAGTGAGTGTGACGATGGTGCACACGTTGTTCTGGAGCCAGCAGTGAGTGTAGCGATGGTGCCCACGGTGTTCTGGAGCCACAGGAGTGTGACGATGGTGCACACGTTGTTCGAGCCAGCGTGAGTGTAGCGATGGTGCACACTTGTTCGGGAAAGCCAGCAGTGATGGGGACGATGGTGCACACGTTGTTCTGGAGCCAGCATGAGTGTGACGATGGTGCACACGTTGTTCGGGAGCCGCAGCGAGTGTAGCAAAGGTGCAACACGTTGTTCTGGAGCCAGCAGTGAGTGTACATGGTGCACACGTTGTTCCGGAGCCAGCAGTGAGTGTGACGATGGTGCCACGTTGTTCTGGAGCCAGCAGCGAGTGTAGCAAAGGTGCACACATTGTTCTGAGCAGCAGTGAGTCTGACGATGGTGCAAAACGTTGTTCTGGACCCAGCAGTTGAGTGTGACGATGGTGCACACGTTGTTCTGGAGCCAGCAGCGAGTGTGACGATGGTTGCACACGTTTTCCCTGGAGCCAGCAGAGAGTGTGACATGGTGCACCACATTGTTCTGGAGCCAGCAGTGAGTGTGACGATGGTGCACACGTTGCTCCGGAGCCAGCAGTGAGTGTGACGATGGTGCACACGTTGCTCCGGAGCCAGCAGTGAGTGTGACGAGGGGGCACACGTGCTCCGGAGCCAGCAGTGAGTGTGGACGATGGTGCACACTTGTTCTGGGACCAGAAAGCGGGGTGTACGATGGTGCACACGTTGTTCTGGAGCCAGCAGTGATGTAGCGATGGGGGCACACTTGTTCTGGAGCCAGCAGTGAGTCTGACGATGGTGCACACGTTGTTCTGGAGCCAGCAGTGAGTGTGACGATGGTGCACACGTTGTTCTGGAGCCAGCAGTGAGTGTAGCGATGGTGCACACGTTGTTCTGGAGCCAGCAGTGAGTGTGACGATGGTGCACACGTTGTTCTGGAGCCAGCAGGAGTGAAAGCGATGGTGCACACGTTGTCGGACCAGCAGTGAGTGTGCGATGGTGCACAATTGTGGAGCCAGCAGCGAGTGTGCGATGGTGCACCGTTGTTCTGGAGCCAGCAGCGAGTGTGACGTTGGTCCCACACGTTTTCTGGAGCCAGCAGTGAGTGTGCGATGGTGCACACGTTTCCGGAGCCAGCAGTGAGTGTGACGATGGAGCACATGTTTTCGGAGCCAGCAGTGAGTGTGACGATGGTGCCCCATTGCTCCGGAGCCAGCAGTGAGTGTGACGATGGTGAAACCTTTGCTCCGAGCCAGCAGTGAGTGTGACGATGGTGCACACTTGCTGGAGCCAGCAGTGAGTTGACGAGGGTTTGCACACGTTGTTCTGGGGCCAGCAGTGAGTGTGCGATGGTGCACACGTTGCCCCGGAGCCAGCAGTGGTGTGGCGATGGTGCACACGTTGTTCGGGCCAGCAGTGAGTGTAGGATGGGTGCACACTTGTCCGGAGCCAGCAGTGAGTGTGACGATGGTGCACACGTTGTTCTGGAGCCAGCAGCGAGTGTTTCGATGGTGCACACTTTGTTCTGGAGCCAGCAGTGAGTGTGACGATGGTGCACACGTTGTTCTGTTTGCATTGCTGCCTCTCACTACAATCATTCCTGTGGTTCAGAAGATCTCGCTGAGAGAAGATTATTCGTGGAACAAAAAGAACGAAACTGCCGGCCCCGACGTCACCGAGCACTTCCCTTCTGCGGCAGCCTTGTGCTGTTCTTCATGAAGATTGTCTAAATCTTCCACGCAGTGATGATCCCCCGCTCAGTCCAAGGTTCTGGGGCTGTGGATGTGTAAATGCTGTATAACGCCGCACCGAGCAGAGCGAGACACAAGCTGTTTCCAATTAAGAAGCATCTGCACAATCCCGAGCATGTTACAGAGAAGCGTGCTGACCGCAAGCATGCCGGGATCTGACGGGACAGGAAATACCTCCACCCGTCCCGACACGGAGCCGGCACGTGGCTCATCACACATTGTATGGGCTCATTTCCAGATTCTGGCTAACACCTAAAATTTAGACCCCCCTTTGTGACTGGGAAGTGGACTCCAACAGGAGAGATGTAATATAATAGGAAATAACAGCGCAGACTGATTTGTCCAAATTTCTTAAAATTGGGTTCTCCTACATTGACCACAGAAGTGTTTGGTCATGTATTCGTCCATAGATCCATCTACTGTAGATCTCTTGATGCTAAAGTCATTGTGACACAAAACAGTCGTGACCTGTAGACACATTTTTTAAAAATCTCAACCCCTTTCATCATAATCTTGGGGGTAGACTAACATCACCATATCTCTTCCTCACATGGAGCAGTAGTAGTTTGAGGCACAGTCAGGGCTGTGGAGTCGGCAAGCCGAAGCCCCGACTCCGACTCCTCAATTTCCCAAACCTCCGACTCCTGACTCTCTCATACACGGCGCATGTTTAAGTGATAACGTTACTGTAGTAAAATGGTAACATCCGGCTGTTTATCACCTTATGATGCAATAATCAAGCTATTTAGGTAGAACAGACACTGACAAGCAAAAGGGTAACAATGTTTTGATCTTTTGAACACTTGTGAGTAGAGATGAAGAAAAAGCTGTATTTGTATCCAAGTCCAGTCTGCACCAACATTGGGAATGTGGAGAAGAGACCTGGGATCGGATTTTGGTCAAGATATACTTGAGTCTGATTCAGAGCCCAGAAGGATTCAGGCAGTATTGAAAACCAAAAGGTGGATTTCCCAAATACTAACAAAATAATAAAAATTAACATTTTGATTTTTACGAGCAAAACAGTAACAATGCAGTTACAGGAAAGACTCTGCAGAACTAAGCAGATGCTAAATACTTGCAAGTCAAATTTATGTATAAGATAGGTAAGATGAATGTATATAAAATTACAGTAGCCTCATGTACAAAGCTGTAGTAGATATTGAGATATGGAGCCTGAAAGTCACAAGTTCAAAGCATTGTTACCCTTTTGCTTGTCAGTGTGAAATATATTTATTGGATATGACTTTAGAACACAAAAAAATTGTAAATATGCAAAACAATGCAGGAACCTTTGTGGAGTCTCTGAATTTGTTCTGAGAAATAGTATCGCCTCCATCAGATCCTGCATACATGACCTCACATCTGATCTCATTATTTCCAGGCTAGAGAACGGCCTCTCTACACTAACTTGGGTTGGGGGCAAAGCGGTGACCATAGGGGCAATATCTCTAACAATGTCAGGGTATAAAGGAATTGCCTCAGCCACAGTCAGTTTTGATGAATGGTTTTAACTTTCTACTTCTTTGAAAGCAGGTGAAAAATGTTTACTGAAATCTGTTTGCCCTGGGGTCGGATCTTCTCCCCTGGGGCAGCGCTTTGCCTGCTCCATGTCATCAATTACACTCCTCATGTGATGAGGCTGAAGATATGGGAGCAGCAGCACTGGCCGGACCCAATTCCACTGGCTCTTTGCATCGAACTAACTGGACCAACTTATTATAGATTTTGGGAGTCGGTCCATTTTATGACGATTCCGACTCCTGCAAAATAGGCTCCGACTCAACAGTCCTGGGGGCACTCCCTATGTAATGCATGAAGTCAGCCTACTGTTAAAGGGGTTGTCTCACTAGGGGGATTGCTGCTTATTATGTTAAAGAACTTGCAAAAGCAAGTCACTTTGCAATATGTGTCCATTACCAGTGTCCTACCTATTCCTAGATATCCCCTCTTGTATGGGCTGCATCAGCTCCTCAGGTCACTATAGCTTCGACCTGTTCAATCTCTCCTGATAGGCTGCCAGCACTGGTTGCTATAGCTACAGACCTGTTTGATCACTCATGATAGGCTGCCAGCACTGGTTGCTATAGCTACAGACCTGTTGGATCTATCCTGATAGGCTGCCAGTACTGTTTGCTATAGCTACAGATCTGTTTGAGCTTACCTGATAGGCTGCCAGCACTGGTTGCTATAGCTACAGACCTGTTCCACCTCTCCTGATAGGCTGCCAGCACTGGTTGCTATAGCTACAGTCCTGTTGTCCTCAGCGGTTCGTCACTGCAGGACAGTAGAAGCCTGTAAACACACCCCAGAATTAAAAAATGAAGCCAAGAAAAAAGGACTGAGGTGAGATGAATCAATGTAGTGAGACGACTCCTTTAAGAACGCAACAGGGAATGCAAGAGAAGCCAGAAGTGATTGATTTGATTTTATTAAAGCGGCTCTCTAACCACAATGATTAGATTTTAATATGTTGGGAAAGGTAAATGAAGACTACTACCAAATAGGACACTGTTTTGATTTTGCTTTGCTCGGGAGATAAAGAAGATTTTGTCTACTGCTAGTCCACACAAGTTTCTCTTGGTTACCAACCATCTCTTCCTGCTCTTTCTCTTATCTGATTGCTCCAGCTGCTCTCTCTGACCATGGTGAGTCACTCCCTGCTCAGTCTTATCTTTAGCCTAGGAGCTTGTTTACCTAAGTTAATGACAAGTTTTAGCCCTTTAGCGCACTGTAGCTTTGTGCAATTACAGGTTCTAAACCTCCTGCACTTATGTCACTGTAATTGGAACAGCTAGGAACAACACAGCTGATATGCCAATTACTGCTATAGACTCTCCCACAGCCTGAGCAGGAAGTGTGACTCTGAAGCTGTGAAACTGCATGGTGAGATGGTGAGAGGAGTCTAGCAGGGGCTTATTCCCCTGATGCTAGATAAGCCACCATCGGAGGAGTCTAGCAGGGGCTTATTCCCCTAAAGCAAAGATAAGCCCCCATCGGGGAGTTTGGGGGGGTTATTCCCCTAAATGTTTGAAAGCCCCCTCGGAGGAGTCTAGCAGGGGCTTTTAAACCGAGGGAAAGGGATAAGCTGCCACGGGGGAGTCTGGGCGGGGAAATTTATTCCCCCCGTTGCTAGAAAAGCCACCATCGGAGGATTTCTAGCGGGGGTTTTATTCCCCTGATGCTAGATAAGCCACCACGGGGGGAGTTACCCGGGGATTTAAATTCCCCCGATGTGGTTAAGCCCCACGGAGGGCCCTAGCAAGGGCTTATTCCCACGATGCTAGTTAACCACCATCGGGAGTCTAGCAGGGCTTTTTCCCCCGATGCTGGAAAAGCCACCATCGGAGCAAGCGCAAGGGTTTATTCCCCTGAGGCTAAAAGCCCCCCATGGGAGGAGTCTAGCAGGGGCTTTTTTCCCCTTGATGCTAGATAAGCCCCCCAATCGGAGAAGTCTAGCAAGGGTTATTCCCCTGATGCTAGTTTAACCCAAAGGGCCGGAGGGGCCTGGGCAGGGGTTTTTCCTCCAAAAGGGGTTTGAAAAACCACCCCCCGGGAGGATTCTAGCGGGGGCTTTTTTCCCCTCCGATGCTAATAAGCCACCAGGGGGAAATTTTAGAAGGGGTTTATTCCCCTGATGCAAGAAAAGGGCCACCATGGGGGGGATTCTAGCAAGAGTTTAATCCCCTGATCCCTAGAAAAAGCCACCACTGGAGGAGTCTAGCAAGGGCTTATTCCCCGATGCTAGAAAGCCACCACTGGGGGGACCCTAGAAAGGGGCTTATTCCTCCGATGCAAGTTAAGCCATTTTTTGGTGGAGTCTAGCAGGGGCTTATTCCCCTGATCAGTTTAGCCCCTTTTGGAGAAGTTTAGCAGGGGCTTTTTCCCCCCAAAATTGCAAGATAACCCCCATGGGAGGAGTTTTAGCAAGGGCTTATTCCCCCGATGCTAAAATAAGCCACCACCCGGGAAGCCCTAGCAGGGGCTTTTTCCCCCCAAAGCTAAAATAAGCCACCATCGGAGGAGTCTACGGATTTTTATTCCCTCAATGCTAATAAGCCCCAATCAGAGGATTTTGCGGGGGGTTATTCCCCCCGATGCCAGTAAGCCACCATCGGAGGAGCCTACAAGAGTTTTTCCCCCGATGCTAGATAAGCCCCATCGGGGGATCCTAGAAAGGGCTTTTTCCCCCGATGCTAATAACCCCATGGAGGAGTCTAGCAGGGCTTATTCCCCCGATGCTAGAAAGCCACCATTGGAAAAGTTACAGGGGCTTTTTCCCATGGGGCTTATCTACATCGGGGGGAGTCTGCAGGGGTTTTTCCCCTCCGATGCTAATAACCCCCCCGGGAGGAGTCAGCAAGAGCTTATTCCCCCGATGCAGAAAACCCACCTCGGAGAAGTCTACAGGGGTTTATTCCCCCGATGCTGAAAAGCCCCCAATCGGAGGAGCCTAGCAAGAGCTTATTCCCCCGATGCTAGATAAGCCACCATCGGAGGAGTCTAGCAAGAGCTTATTCCCCTGATGCTAGATAAGCCACCATCGGAGGAGCCTAGCAAGAGCTTATTCCCCCGATGCTAGATAAGCCACCATCGGAGGAGTCTAGCAGGGATTTATTCCCTCGATGCTAGATAAGCCACCATCGGAGGAGTCTAGCAGGGACTTATTCCCCCGATGCTAGATAAGCCACCATCAGAGAAGTCTAGCAGGCGCTTATTCCCCCGATGCTAGATAAGCCACCAACGGAGAAATCTAGCAGGGGCTTATTCCCCCGATGCTAGATAAGCCACCACCAGAGGAGTCTAGCAAGAGCTTATTCCCCCGATGCTAGATAAGCCACCATCGGAGAAGTCTAGCAGGCGCTTATTCCACTTATGCTAGATAAACCACCATCGGAGGAGTCCTGCAGGGGCTTATTCCCCCGATGCTAGATAAGACACCATCGAAGGAGTCTAGCAGGGGCTTATTCCCCTGATGCTAGATAAGCCACCACTGGAGGAGTCTAGCAAGGGCTTATTCCTCCGATGCTAGATAAGCCACCACTGGAGGAGTCTAGCAAGGGCTTATTCCTCCGATGCTCGATAAGCCACCATTGGAGGAGTCTAGCAGGGTTTTATTCCCTCGATGCTAGATAAGCCACCATCGGAGGAGTCTAGCAGGGATTTATTCCCTCGATGCTAGATAAGCCACCATCGGAGGAGTCTAGCAGGGGCTTATTACCCCCATGCTAGATAAGCCACCAATGGAGAAGTCTATCAGGGGCGTATTCCCCCGATGCTAGGCTTATCACCATCAGAGGAGTCTAGCAGGGGCTTATTCCTCCGATGCTAGATAAGCCACCACCGGAGGAGTCGAGCAAGAGCTTATTCCCCCGATGCTAGATAAGCCACCATCGGAGAAGTCTAGCAGGGGTTTATTCCCCCGATGCTAGATAAGCCACCATCGGAGCAGTCTAGCAAGGGCTTATTCCCCTGATGCTAGATAAGCCACCATCGGAGGAGTCTAGCAGGGGCTTATTCCTCCGATGCTAGATAAGCCACCATCGGAGGAGTCTAGCAGGGGCTTATTCCCCTGATGCTAGATAAGCCACCATCGGAGGAGTCGAGCAAGAGCTTATTCCCCCGATGCTAGATAAGCCAGCATCTGAGAAGTCTAGCAGGGGTTTATTCCCCCGATGCTAGATAAGCCACCATCGGAGGAGCCTAGCAAGAGCTTATTCCCCCGATGCTAGATAAGCCACCATCGGAGGAGTCTAGCAGGTGCTTATTCCTCCAATGCCAGATAAGCCACCATCGGAGGAGCCTAGCAAGAGCTTATTCCTCCAATGCCAGATAAGCCACCATCGGAGGAGCCTAGCAAGAGCTTATTCCCCCGATGCTACATAAGCCACCATGAGAGGAGTCTAGCAGGGGTTTATTCCTCGATGCTAGATAAGCCACCATCGGAGGAGTCTATCAGGGACTTGTTTCCTCGATGCTAGCTAAGCCACCATCGGAGGAGTCTAGCAGGGGCTTATTCCCCCCATGATGGATAAGCCACCATTGAAGAAGTCTAACAGGGGCTTATTCCCCCGATGCTAAATGAGCCACCACAGGATGAGTCTAGCAGGGGCTTATTCCCCAGCTGCTCGTTGGGAACATCTGCACAGATGGTTGTGGTGTGCACCTACCTGACGTGCACCTACCTGACTGAGATCTTCTGGAACTTCTTAAAGAAATATTGTGTTACAAATTAGGTAAATTATGAAAAGTTCTGGACAGCTCAGGCCCTGGCAGCACAAATTAGCCTTTCTTAATTAAACTTCCAACAATGCTTCAATCGTTCCCATCCATTTGTGTAAATGATCTCCGGCGTTGGCTTCTGTTTCATTGGAATGCCTCAATGTTGGCCGACACCGAGTTGTATGTTTGTTCACCTTATATAGTTAATTCCTGACAACAGGTAATATTTCCCTTAAGGGGAAGCTTGCAGAAGCTTGTTAACACCTCTCTTTGTTTAGCTAGAGATGCTCATGTAATATGTTTGTTTTGGATCTTGGCACAAAGCAGAAGAACAACCTGAACGTTGTCCAAGCCACAGCTCGGAGGGAGCCGCCAAGGATTATTTACTGCGTATTGCAGCAAAGTCTACATTTATGAACGGAATTGGCTATATTCTGCTATTAGTTAACAGTTTGGGACAGGGTAGGATGTGAACAGTAGAGGGCCACTGGGCAGGAACAGTATATGGGCCCTGGTTATCCCAAATCTGACCATAGAGCACCCACAAAGTTCTCTCTAATAATCCATCAGAAATTGTTCTCCATAACCAGTGTTGTGCTTCAAGTTCAACTCAAACTCAGTCCCATTCCAAGCATTCGTTTGTTTGGGCCAAAGCATTTTTTTTGGCAAACAACTGAAAATCAACCTTATTTTAACCCCTAAAATGGGGTTTGAGTTAGGCAATTTTTAACTAATCTGCAGGGCTTAATTTACTAGTCCCATTGCATCCAGTCCCGCAGTGTTCGTGCTTTGACATCACCTCCCATCCAGAATCACTTCCTGTCTAATATTACCTTAAAGGGTTGTCTCACCATGCAGTTTCACAGAGCCTCTGCCAGCTTTAGACTCGCACTTCCTGGTCAGACTATGGGCGGTTCTACAGCAGTGACCTGTGACATTCTGGCCCTGCTATTCCTTTCGTACAGGACAGAGTGCAGGTTTTTATAAAGTGCAGTAAACAAGGCTACAGAGATCTAACGGGTGAAAGCTTTTCATATAATTAGGTAAACTCTGTTGCTAGAGATAAGACTCTGAAGAGAGTGACTCAACATGGTTGAACTGACTGACAATGAGCAATGATAGATAAGAGAGAGAGTGAGGAGAGGTGGATGGTAATCAGAAAAACTTTTTACCAAGAAAGAAAAAAATTTTTAAACTCCTGACCCAAAACAAAATCAAAAGAGCAATGTATTTTTTAATAGTCCCTTTATTTACTTTTTTCTAAATTTAAAAGCTAATCATTGTGATAAGAAAACCCCTTTAAGGTACCATAATGTGATTTCAAAGCATGAACACTGAGGGACCGGTTTAAATAATTCCCCAAACGAAATTAAAAAAAACAAAATAAAAAACCCCGTTTTTGGGTTTTTGTTAGGATTAAGGCTAGTTTTAAGGTTGGGTTAGTCTGAAGAAATTCCATTAGTTTGCCGTGAACCCAGTGAAACCGAACAGGGACAGATTTGAGCAACACACCGTAAAAAATTTCATTAGCCCGCACTCCCTGCAATCTAATAGACAGATGCCCTTTAAAAGGGGGCGTCTCACTACAAGGATTGCTGCTTTTTTGTTTTTTAAAGATCTTTAAACTGTACTTTGCAAAATGTGTTCATTAACTTGACCTCCTTTCCCCAGAAATCCCCTCTTGTAGGGCTGCATCAGCCCTCTCACTATAGCTACGACCTGTTCCCTTTCTCATGATAGGCTGCCCCATGGTTACTATAGCACAGACCGGCTTCTACGCAGCCTAGTGGAAGCCAGTAAACACGCCCCTGAATTCAGAATAAAACCAAGAAAATAGGACTGAGGTGAGATGAATCCATGTAGTGAGACAACCCCTTTAAGGTCACAGTGGCTCCCTTATCTACTGGACCTCTGTGCAGATCCACAGGTTGCACCCAACGGTTGGTCCAGCCCTGGTTTGGACATGATCCGATTTTTTAAAACCTTTTTTTTAAAGCGACCCTTTTTAAATCTTCACTAGGAACACATGTTTTTTTATGTCGTACATAACGTTGATTTTCCTTTTTTCCCCTTTCCCTTTAGGTGCCAGTCGCACATTGTTTCCGACCTCCAGGACATTATAAAAAGAAGTTCTGCACAGTTTGTCGAAAACTTCTAGAAGACAGAATGGCTTTGAGATGCGAAGGTAAATCTTTT